>OZ030023.1:29582557-29820057 GCA_964023405.1 Apodemus agrarius
AGTGATGCCTCGTGGACTCCTCCCTGCATTCTCTCTCCTTACCTCTCTCATCAGTAAGACATTCAGAACGAATGACTTGACACCAGAGACAGCTTAACTCTGTTAGAATAGAGGGTTTTTAATCTGGGGCGGGGTGTGGGGGGTGCGGGGCGGAACCGTAGGTCATCAGCACCTTTTAATGTCTTGTGAAGGGTAGTGGATCTGGGGTGCTGGGGTAGGTGAAATGGGCCTGAACAAAAGGTTATTCTATATGTATCCCCATCTGGTCTGATATCTATCTGCCTATCTGTACTGACTTAGATGATGCAGTTATTGAGAATGCTGGGGTAGTGACCATCCTGACAGTTAAGCCAAGAATTCCCAGAGCAGTTCTGAATGGAGCAGGGTCAGGAAGAACTCTTAGCACCCATGAGGCCTCTCCCAAAGAACCAACGCCTTGTTCTTTAGTCTCACCCTAACCCACCATCCCTACCCATGAACCTCTTGGCTTTGTGGCTGACTGGATTATACGGCGATGTTGCTATGGAAACAGTTCACATCTCTTAGTAAGCTTCTTCTGGCAGATATCAACTGAAGTAAAAGAACACACATACAGCAATGCTATGCCTCTTAACCTGTGGGATGTGTCCCACATTGAGAGCCTCATGCTTCTTATGAAAGCTCTATAAATCAATACCCATCACATTGACAGGTGGATGAAACCGAAGATCTCCCCTATTTACATTGCTATTAATACGCACGTCAAAGTCCTATGATGAACAAGATACCCGTTACTTTCAAGGCAGATAAAATTTAGAGCAACTTTATAGTATTATATTTCAAATAATATGGATAATAAAAAATATAGGTATGGAAATAAAAATGTTTCTGATTTAAGCAATTTACGTCTAAGAAGCTGGACATGATTGCCAGGGTAGCTACATTGACATGGAGATCTTTTTATCAAATACTGCAGTGTTTGTTATGGGGCAACTTCATACACAATAGAAACATCCCAAGGCATCAGTCAATGGCCCAAGCAGAGGAGCTAAAATCAAAGAATATCACTGCAGTTATTGTCTTGATCACTAAGTAGTAGAGACTATAGTTTTTAGACATCAGGCTTTGGGGAGTCTCTGGTCGGTATCTGGTAGATCTTTCTCTAGCAACATTGTCCTTGCAGGTGCTCATTCATGAGAATGAATCTTGTACCTTGCCCGAGTCTGACTCTAAGGGGTCTCTAGAGACAGATGCAGGAAGGTTGATAGACCGTTGACTAGTGAGTGATTTTAGTCTCAGCAAGCATTCCTATAAGATAGCCACACTTAGTAGCAATAGTTAAAAGTGAAATGCTACCAAGAATTTTAGTTCACACATTTACAATACATTTTACTATTTAGTTAAGGTCAGATTGTTTGGTGAACCATGTAATCAGGCAATCAAAACTGAGAAAAGAAATGTAATTGACCTAGCATTGGCTACTGCTTCTAAGATCTTCCAGAAAGCACTGAGGATCAAGAGATACTTGTGGAGACTGTGGGAATGTCCTTATACTAGGCCTGCCTGTCTAAGCCGGTAGAGAATCTAGGAGGAAACCTGAGTCTGTGAGAGCGCCATCGGGTAACTTTGCCCTGTACCTATGGGGTAGGGTAGGGAGAGACAAGCAGCAATGCATTTTGGTGTACGGAAAGCAGAGGAGGGGATGATGTGTGTCACTTCTAGACCAAGGTGGCTATTGTTTCTGAGGACGCAGTCTTGGGAGAGAGCCAGCAAGGTCATGACGTGTGTGTAGCTCAGTGTACAAGGACCACATCCATCATTTAAGCCAGTTGGGTTGGTGTTGGGTAACATGACCGGTTCATCTCTTCCTGTGGTTTCCTAGTATATTTATGGCTTTCCTTTTGGAAGTTAAGTTCCTGTAGCATTGATTCTCACCAGATCTCATTCAGATGAAGATATCTGGACACGGGACCACGGATATCCAGGAATGTGTAACTTAGTTGAAAAACAAAATTACCCTTATAGAGGGGACAAGGGATAGGAAATGGAAGGCATTCCTACTTCTCAGCAACGAAAGAGCTCTTAGCTATTTTCAGAATTATCTTTCAACTCAAAGCCATCTCTTCAGAGCTTTGGTATGTGTTATGCTCCCAAGGGATCTATTGGCTTGACCAAGGGCAAAGTTTGTTTATATGTTATTGTTGTTGTTGTTGGTTGTTTGGTTAGTTGTTTTCTAAGACAAGGTTTCTCTATGTAGCCTCAACTGTCCAGGAACTTGTAGACCAGGCTGGTGTCAAACTCAGAGATCCACCTGCCTCTGTCTCCCAAGTGCTAGGAGTAAAGGCTTGGGCCACCACCGCCCAGTTTGTTTAGATGTTTTAATAATTCACTGGAATAGCCTGCAGCTAGAGCAGAGGAAGAACTGTTGCTGGGGCAGGAAAGGAAATCTAGAGCAGTAGAGACTGAATCTGCACTGTTTACTACTGGATTGGTTTTGCAACATTCTGGGAGTGTGAGTGTACACTCCTAGGACAGCTGTAAGGATCAGTAAGGAGGGACGTCGTCAGAACAGGGAATTGCAGAATGGATTCAGAGGACTCTGTGATTGGTTTTACGTTGATCTCTCTGTTTTCCCTTCCCTTCTCTTTTTTCTTTTTCCTGAGCTAGCTCAGGCTATCTCAACTTCTAACCTTTCTATTTCAGCCTTTCAGGTACTGGTATTATAGGTCTGTGTTGCCTCTTCTACTTGGGTTCTCTTCCAGTACAGCTGTCAAATATAATGACATTTTATTTACAGATATGCTGAAAATGATGTTAGGTATTAATTATGTATGATTAAGAATATATTAGGAGTAAAAGAAAATAAAAACCATTTCATTGTGCATGTCTCTGGAGTTCTAATTTCACTGGTTATTCTGTATTTTTAACTATGAGTTTAGCCATCCTACTTTGTACCATAGTCTAAGAATTACATTTGAAAAGACAAAAGACAATTAAGTGAGAGAAAGACAAGCCTGATAACTTAGTATAGTTTGGAATGGGGAAAGGGAACGAATGTGAAATGATGTGCGCATGGCCAGCTGAAAGGATGCACAGATGCTATACGGGCGAAGAAACCATCGTCTCGCATTTCCAGATACACTCTGATGCTCTTACCAAGTGTGTCAGTGTGCGCTTTTAGCAGCCATGGAGTGATCTCTATCTGTGGGCTCCACTGCCATCACTAACAACATTGTTAGTGGGGAAGGTGGCTACCCAAGTAGGATTCTGTTTACTGTGGCTTTTTAGAGAGGAGAGAGAGAGAGAGAGAGAGAGAGAGAGAGAGAGAGAGAGAGAGAGAGAGAGAGAGAGAGAGAGAGAGAGAGAGAGAGAGAGAATTTGGCCAGCATATAGAGATCTTAAATACCTGCCACTTCAGCTACGTTTCTCTAAAGACGATAGTCATAGCAAATAAAAGGTCCATGTGAAACGCTAGCTTCTTAGGCATCTTGTATTCCATTACTTTTATAAAATTGGCTGATGGCTTGGGAGTGCTAATGGCTGACGATGTCTTGTGGCTTTGACTAGGTATGTCATCTTCTTCAGTTCATTTCCCTGAGTGATCGTATTTTTAATGCCTCTCTGGGTCACATCACTTATTGGGTAGAGGAGTCCAGAAAAGGGTCATTTAGGGTCCTTGACATCTTTCCCCTCAGTGGTACAGTCCAATATTGTGTCACTAATACACCATCAGTCAGGGCCATGCCTTAAAGACTCTGAGAGAGGGAGCCACTGGGATTGGGGGAGGCCTAAATCTCTGAATCTAAGAGCATATGGTACAAAAATGCCCACCGCCACCATAACCACTTTGATCACCAAACATAATGAAACAAAACAAAATAAAACAAAACAAAAACCCCTTAACTAAACTTACCATCCTTCCTTCCCACGTTTCCTTTAATATCCAGAAATTAGCTACTAGATCAGAACCCTGATTTTTTTTTTAACCATTATATCATTGTCTTTGCCTAATGTTGAGCTATGAGTCTTAGAATATCCCCCTCCCTTTGCAAGGGCATCTCCCAGCAACCCCTACCGCTGTTTACCGCCGGGTCCCTGCTGCATTTCGTCAGGACCATGAGCCAGGGTCTAACTCCTCTGTTCCTCAAGCCACGTTATACAAAACAACGGAATGAGACAATTTAAAGTTCTCAACATTTTTTTTCCTCGAACATATTTCTGATTATAGATTATTGTCATTTAAGAGCCTTCAAAGGCACGCCTTTGTACCAAGTCTAGCTATCGGGGAGGAAGGCTGCAGAAGATGGAATCCAGGTGAGGTCTGGCAGGGGAGCGCAGAGGGCTCTGGGAATTGGCCATCTGGTGACTCATAGCTATGAAAGCGAGTGGAGAAGCAGATAGGTGGGCCGTGAAGCCATCTCTGTAAATGAAAATGAACAAGGTGGAGAAATTGGCTTACCTCCTTTCAGTGAAACCCATCCCGGAAAATGAATTGAAGTCTGAATGGATAAGACAATGGGAAGGAGCTGAAGTCCACAACTAGAGGAAACACACAAAAGACCTACCCAAGTGGAAGGCCTCCTCCTAGAATCTGAGGGCAAATAGTCAGAAAGAAGATAATACTGAAAAAAAAAGTTACAAAAGAAGCTAAGTGGGTAAAAGGCCAGGGAGGGCAGCTGAGTGGTCTTTGCCAAAGCCTCCCTTGTGTCAACATTTCCTATGTTCTTAAGTCTAATTGGGCAAGACTTTTTTTTTGAAAGGTTGCAAAGGAATTTAATCCTCATATAAGGGATTTGGGGGACTCTTTAGTAAGAGACTCTGATTACAGGAGAGTTCGATATATTCTCTGTGTGACCCGGACCCCTTGCATTTAGCTGAGGCCCTTTATCCCCAGTTCTTGGAGGATTATGGCTTACAGCTGAATGACTCCTCAGTGGGGAAACCTGGGTGGTTTATCTTCTGAGTCTCTGGGGCTGACTGAGGACGCTTAAAGTCAGAGTAGAGATCCTTGAGAATGGCCAAGAGTCTACTTAGTTTGTAAGTAGACACAAAAATGAATTTCTAAAAGCAGTTGGGGGTTGGACTAGTGGCTGGCCTCTAGAGAAAGTCCCTGAAATAGTATTGCATGATGACCTCCAGAGTCCTGAGTGAACTATTGTAAGCTGTAATTCATAGCTTAGATGTACCTTCCTCCAAATTGTGATCTTAAAATAAAAAGCAACCGGTTTTAGAGCACGTAAGTCAAACACTGTGGCCTTCTATAGCTGATGATGTTTGCAGTGTACTTTGTGCTTTTATTGTCTTGTAAATACAACTATGTTTTTGTTTTTCTCGTGTCTTAAGGGAAATTACATGTTCAAAAGGAAACAATCGGACTAGAGACTACCTCAGATCTGGACTCTTCAAATGACAGTGCTACACTATACCTCCCCCATATAGTGTGTGTGTGTGTGTGTGTGTGTGTGTGTGTGTGTGTTTGTTTCATTATTTAATTTTGTCATTTTCTGTTTGAGACAGACTGAGTATAAGCCCAGCTTGATTGACATCAGACTCTTTGGTGATGGGATTGGGAGTGGGGGGTGGGATAGTGATGGGGGTGAGTTGGGTGGTGATGGGATTGGAGCTGGGGGTGGGAGTGAGGGTGGGGGTGGACAGGGGCTACCAGCCTCAGGTACTTGAACCCCCTTCTCTTTCTGTGAGGCTACAGCTAAGACCGAAGAGCATTATTGGTGAGTTTGAGCGGGCAAGTGGGCCTGAGATTAGAATGTTCTCTTGCTAAGGCTCTTATAACTTCCATTGTAAACATCACGAGCAGTCTATAGGTCTTCTTTCCCAAGGTGAAGTTCTCCAAGCTCTGGGTCCTCATGTACATCCTGCCCTGATGCCTTCAGCTTACTGGACCTTCAGGCATCAGGAATGAAACCTCAAGAGGTCCTTTTAGGTAGTTTTTAACCTTCAACAGCAAATGGAAGCTATTTCCATTTTTTTTTTTCCTGTCGCGATATAAAGGAGTCAAGTTCCAGAAATTGATTTTCATGCTTAAAATACACAGATTAATTGCCCGGCTATCGCTGCCAATCAGGAAAGGGAGGAGAAAGGACAGGAACTGCAAAGCAAGGAAAAGACCCCAAGATCTTTTGTCTTTTGTTCTGAAATGGAAATAAACTGTCTCCAGTCCAGACAGATAAGCCTCCTTTTGATCCTCCTCGGTGGAGAGCTGAAGATAAACAACGGGGCTGCTTCACATTTGTTTTTAAAACCGAAGTCAAGTCCTCAGCAAAGCCACCCCGAATGGGCATTATTTCTGTCAGAGCGGCACATGGATGACCCTCTCCCTGGCCATCTATCTGCTTCCAACTTCAGCTCAAAATCCCCACAGCCCTCAGGAAATGAACCCAAGAGCGTTAGAGTTCTGTTTTTCCTGAGGGGTGGCCCTGTGGTTATGGCTGTTGATAGGAGAGCCTAATTTATTATCATAATGTTGAGGGCAGCACAAATTCCTCTTGGCCTCGTAGAGGTCATGGATATAGGAAGCGGGGTCTAGAATTTTCTGTGAAGTTTATTATTCAACTATGAATAGTACAGATACATATATCTGCATCTTCATTGTGTGATGGATCAGAAGGAATGGTGACAAGTGGCATTGGAAAACCCAGGGGTTTTACTGCTCTGGAGCTCGGGGGGTAAAAAAAAACCTAGCAGCATTTCCTGAGTTGAAGGTTTCATTGGTTTGTTTGTTTCCCACAGAGGAATCAAATATGTTTCATGGGACATGCTCGTTTTCTAATGCTTATGTTTTAGAGCTAAAAAAGAGGCACTGAAATGTAATATGGTTTGCTTTGGAGTCTGTATATACAGAGATTTAAATCTTGGCTCCGTTGTTGAATTATCCATGGGAACTTGGGGGAAATGAATCCCTCAAAGGACAGATTTTGTAAAAACAAGGAAATAATTCCTATGTGGTAATTCCTATATTCTGACTTTAAAAAAAGGCATTAAGAGCTAATAGGCATAAAAATATCTTGGAATATTGCCTGGGTTGTAGGAGAAATTTAGCAACGAGCATGTGTCCCGTGCCCGCGGATTTAGGGTTCAGGTCGATTCCAGGACCCCAGAACTTCTGCTGTAGCTCCGTCCAAGTCTGAATTTTTGAAACATGAATTGCTCTGTCTGAAACATGAATGAGGCAGTCCAAGTCAAGATTTCATTCTCCATCTTGTTAGTATTCTCTTATCTCATTACATTATTAATTGGATTAAAAACCTAGAAGAAGATTTTTTTTTTTATGCTTTAGGTTTGATAAGGGGAACATAATGAAACCAGTCTTGGTCTCTGAAAAGGGAATTCATCAACAGTCTTCCAGACTAATTAGGAATGCACAGAACTTACGTGACCTGAGAATGAGATCTTACTGGACATGCATTATTGCTGTCACAGGCCACCCTGCAGTGTATTTCTGGATGCGACAGAGTGAGCTCACACTGTATTGCTGATCTAATGCTGAAGGGACATCACCAGAGGGAGGGGCTCTCAGTCATTTTCACAGGGGGTTAGCTTCAAGGTCTACCCTTCATATATTGCTTGCAATAATTAAAATTCAGAGGAAACAACTTCATGACTAAGGGTCTTGTGACCTTTGAGGGCAGAAAGACACTAATTTTTTTAGGTTTATTGCAGGTTTTTAATCTCTCTCCTGTGTCCTCTCTTCCAGAACATTCTGTGGGGAGCTAGCTTGGATGTTGAAGCAGGGCAAGAAGATGAATTGCTAAGCTCATCAAAGATCTGAAAATCCTTCAGTGGTGTAGGATAGGGAAGGGAAATGATTTTCCCCTTAAGTTATATAAGGATTCAGGAAAGAAACAAGAAAATAAGATGCCCAATAAACAAGAAAATAATATGTCTGATACAATATGCCAGGGAATTTTAAATTAGGATTAAGCAAAACTTTTAGGGATGGTTTTATGTTTAGGCCCAACTGATCTAGTGTTATTTGTCTCTTTTTTCCCTTGTGTTTAGATATGGTCTCACTATGTAGTAGGTCTAACCTACTCACTTTGTAGACCTGACTGACTGGCCTCAAATTCACAGAGATCAGTCAGCCTGCCTCTCCCTCTTAAGCTCCAGGATTTAAAGGTGTGCAGTGTCATGTTGAGCCTTACACAGAATCTATTTGTGTGTGTGTGTGTGTGTGTGTGTGTGTATGTGTGTGTGTTACACACATATGACGTTGTGTACATGCACTCCCTTGAGCACACTCAGAGGCCAGAGAACTTGAGTGTTTCCCTCTACTCTTCTCTTCATTGCCTTTATTCAAGGTCGCTCACTGGACCGGAAGCTCCCAGTTCTGGCTAAGCTGGTTGGCCAGCCAGTGAGTTCTCTAATCTGCCTGTCTCCTTGACCCAGTGCTCGAGTCACTGGTGTGGACAGTTGCTTCTAAGTGGATGCTGAAGGTCTGAATTCTGGTCCTCAAGATGGCCAGGCAAGGCTCTTACCCATTGGACCATCTTTCCAGCTTCAAAACATGCAGTGAGTAGGGATGAGGAAAGTTACCCACGCTCCTCAAAGCCATCTACTTCCTCTCAAACGGACGTTAACTACAGCAGAAAGCAGATGTCAACTTGAGGTCTAGGAAGGGACCTCAAATCAAGGCTTTGTAGAGGGTATAGCAAAAGATGACAAGGAGGCTCCAGTGGCTTGGGGGGAAGCCAATGTGTCCCCAGGTGATACTGCAGGTGAGGACTCTGGAGAGGCAAAGGTGGAGATATTTCTTTCTGAAGTGAATGCCAAAGGAATCCTATGGTAGTATGTTTGGGGGCAAGCTGACTGTCACCAGGAGAGAATATGGAAGTAGTGTTTGGTCTCCACACATCACACGCATGAAAAGGTTGACCCTAATAACAACCCCCCCCCCCAGAACAAGCGTGGTGCTTCATCTATATGGCGCCATTCTTCTGGGAATAATGCATTTTATAGGCATCATTTGGGAGTAGCCGTTTTTATAACTAATTTATAGAGTCTGAGGAGTTAAAGAGGTAATTATTTTAAGAGTTAAGTCCCAGCCCTGTAAGGATGCTTACACAAACAGTCCAGTAATAGACCTGCAACCTGCCTCGCTACTCCTGGGTGGGGTGTAATAAAAAAAAAAATCACTGGTAGGAAAGTTTTAGAGCATTTGTTCTCAACTGGTGGGTCATGGCCACATTGGGGGTCAAAATGACCCTTTTAAAGGGGTTGCCTAAGACCATCAGAAAACATAGACATTTGCTTTCTGATTTATAGCAATAACAAAATTACAGTTATGAAGCAGCAACGAAAATAATTTTATGGTTGGGGTGGTCACCACAATGTGAAGAAATGTGTTAAAGGGTTGCGGCATCAGGAAGGTTGAGAAGCACTGTTCTAGAGTAACAGGAACCCGGGAAGGGAAGACAGCAGTCATTGGAGCAGCCAGCATGGTAGGGGCTGAGCTGCACACCACAGCTCCCCGACCCTCCACATTCACGGGTTTCTTGGGAGGTAGAAAGCGGGTTTCAGTAAAGGCTGCTAGAGTAGAACAGATGGAGCCCGAGCACCACAGACTGAATTTAGATCCAGCAGTCCTGAGATAAGCACTAACTAACCGCTACTGTAATTCCTTCTCACAAATGACAGAAATAGACTCAGTCCATCTTAGAGACCTCAAGCTCACATGGTCAGTAGAAGACTAAGGGAGCTGAACTTGATAGAACTGGTTCTTGTTCTTGTCAGAATCTCTCCCTCTCCCTCTCCCTCTCCCTCTCCCTCCCTCTCCCTCCCTCTCCCTCTCCCTCTCCCCTCTCCCTCCCTCTCCCTCTCCCCTCTCCCTCCCTCTCCCTCTCCCCTCTCCGTCCCTCTCCCCTCTCCCCTCTCCCCTCTCCCCTCTCCCTCTCCCTCTCTCCCTCCCTCCCTCCCTCCCTCTCTCTCTCTCTCTCTCTCTCTCTCTCTCTCTCTCTCTCTCTCGTCTTTGTCTCTGCTCTCTCTGTCTCACTCCTTCCTCCTTCCCTCCCTCCCTTCCTCCCTCCTTCTCTCTCCCTTTGTTCCTCCCTCTCCCCACCAGAGTTTCATGGTATACCCAGGCTGGCCTAGACCTCTCCATTCTCCTGTCTCAGCCTCCCTGAGTATTGGGATTATAGCTCAAACAAACTTATGGTGTAAATTTATATGGTTGTCTCTATTTCAAGGGCAAACACAAAAGCCCGTTCCTCCGTAGCATAGCTGGTCTAATCGGAACTTACTTAAGTGCTGCATTGGAAGGACACGGGGATCAAGTTGCAGAACCTTCCAGAACCTGCAAGGTTCATTTTCACTTCGGATTAACCTTATTTTGAACGTCTCACGTCTTGTTCATTTCTGCTGCACCTTTGACTTTCTAAAATGAGAAGTATTGCTCACTCTTTTTTCCTCCCTCCCTTCCTTCCTCCCTCCCTCCCTCCCCCCCTCTTTCTTTCTTATGATTTTAGAATCTTACCAGACAACCAACAGCTCACCAATGTTATTTTCCCTATATATTCAATGACAAGATAGTCTCTATTTCTTCCGGGCACAACCTCAAATTCAGACTGAACATGCATACTTCTTAAATCAGCTTATTTTTCAAAGCTGCTTCCTGGAATGGTCTTGAGGATCTTAACAGAGCACATATCGGAGTCTTTGTAAGAAACTTGGCTTTTTGAAAACCGTCGACACACAGTGTCTTCTGGATTCCCTTCGCTCCCTGGGTGTCCAGGTAGGGTATAGGTTCAAGCTTTTCACATTTCCCTTTACAGAACAAGTCATCTACTTAGCTTTTAATTCTAAACATTGTATCACTATGGCGATTCCTCTCACTCTTCACATTTAACATTCATTTACGTTTTTGTGTGTTGTATGGTGCAGGTGCACACATGAATGTGCCTGGTACCCATGGTGCTCATGTGGAAACCAGAGGGTGACTTGGCAGGCTCGGCTTTTTTCTTCTACCTTGCGATTTCCTGGGACTGAACTCAGGTCTTGGGGATTCGGGGCTGCTGTTTCTTTTCCTTTATTTCGCCTTTGTGGGTTTCTTCCTCAGACGTTGGATTAAGACAGTGTTGGGAAGTTTAGTGAATTTAAAATGTTTACGTATGAGAGTAAAGACTTGCAATGGTTTAAGAACAATAATGAATTTTATTCATTTAGTGAATCAATCCCAGGCTGGCCTTAAACTCCCAAAGCTCCAGTCTTAGCCTCCCAATGCAGAGTTTGTAGGTGTAATATACTGTCTCAGCTAGGTAGTGAGTCTGAGACTAGCTGGCCAGAGATAAAGAAGCATTTTTCCTCAAAAACAAAAGAAAAACAAACAAACAAACAAACAAACAGAAACAAAACAAAACCAACCAAGCAAACCAATGAAAATAAAATATAAACTAAAACCAGAAAGAGATGAATTTTATTTTTAGGAATATGGTAGTCTCTCATCTTTCTCCTTACTTCTCTCAAGTTCTTACCCAAAGGGCAGTCACTTGGGTTGTGGAGGGTCATGAATATGCACACTGGAAAAGAGTCATTCTTTCCAGTAGAATCCGAGAGGAGTAAAGCACTCCCATAGCAGCGATGGCGAGGACTCACCACTAATTTGTAATCTATGGCCCCAGAGTGCCAGGATCTCATTCACATCGCTATTTTCCATCGCAATTACTACTCCAGGCACCAGACACCAAAAATAGTTTTGGCTCTTGGACTGGGAAACATGTAGAATATAAGTCTCCTTTCTGGGCACAGCAGAATGAAACCACTCTGGTTTATTATCTGTTGGGTCTCTTAAAGTAGTGAAATGAACTCACTCCTTCTCTAAGTCCTTCCTGGTTTTGCGGAAATTTTGAGCTAATTGCAAAAGAAAAAAAGGAGTTGACAGAAACTGAGATTTTTTTTTTAGGCAATGCAAAATAATTAGGATGATAGGAGGACACATTTAGTCCTTTCCTTAGACATGTTAAATGAACTAAAATAATTACCTGTTATAATAAAAGTAGTTCTTGGTCAATTCAATATCTACAGAAGAAAATACCTTGATGTCATAAAATTGCAGACAGTACAACTTTTAGGGAAGAAGAGGATGAAGAGGAGAAGGAGGAAGAGGAAGAGGAAGAAGAAGAAGAAGAAGAAGAAGAAGAAGAAGAAGAAGAAGAAGAAGAAGAAAACCTATGCACAGCTCAGAGACAATCCCCAGAAGAACTAATGGGGAAAAGAAAAAGAAAATGTGTTCTATGCTAACTCTTGTCCATCGAAGGACAGCATCAAAAGATGGGAAGGATCCTTGACAATGCATATATCCAGAAGATCCAAAGATCACCTACAAACCAGTGAGAAAAAGATCCACCATCCTCTGCACACCCCCGACAATGGCTAACATAAAGCAGATGAGAAATGGGTTGTGCAGAGAACAAGTAGCTATCATCAGCTACTGGTAAGCTGTTCATTTGTACACTTTGGAAAACTGGTCACATCTGTCTACTGTGATGAAGCCAATAACATGTTACAAATACAAGCGCATGGATTTGTTCAAGACAACATATTCAAGTCTGCTCACAGCAGCACTGTTTTAAAGAGTCCAAGCTGAAAACACAAATGCATGTCCAAAGAAGATTAATGCAGAAATCAGAGGCTGGAAAGATTGCTCAGCAGTTAAGAACATTGGCTGCTCTGGGAGAGAAGCAGGTTCAATTCTGAGCACCTACACAGTGCCTCACAACTCTCCATGGTTACGATTTTAGAGGGACCAATGCTCTCTTCTGTTCTCTGGGGGATTTTTGCATTCGTGTGGCACATTGTCATGCATGCAAGCAAAACACGCATGCACATATAAACATATAACATACATACACATGTAACACACATACACATATAACTCTTACATAAATGTAAGTTGTAGTGAAACAATATAATTGAATGGGGAACTGAACACTGAGAGTGGACATCCACCCCTTCTTACAGATGGATGCCTCTCATGCTCACGCTGTTCAGCGAGGGAAGGCAGGCACAGATGCGATGAGCGCTTCAATCCACGGGGATCTCACTTTAAAAGGGTTAAAAGCAATCTCTTGCCTAAAGGAATATTCTGAGGCCAGGGGGGTCTGGTAGCACGGAGATGCCAAACAATGATTAACTATTATACACCCCAGCCCAAGCTAAGCATTTTGAGGAGCTACTATACAGACTGAAATGAAGAGAAAGTCATTGATTTTGACAAAGGCTTTCATTTACACACGTCAAGTTCAATTCCGAAGGTTCCTAACAGGAGTGCTTTAGGACACTTAACGTCATCAAGTTCCTCTCTCTCGCTCCTCTATTCATCATAAACCCCATCTCAGTCCTCAACTGGCCTGAATCATGTTATCCTGACCCAGCCTTTCACTAAGAATCTCATTAAAACCAAAATGATCACACGAATAGTTTCTTCTGAAAACACCTGCTTCACATAAGTGTTGCCTGTGGCTAAACCCAAGCTCCTGACAGAAATCTCAAAACTGTTACAATTTTATAGTTATTATCTACAATTTCTACCTTTTACTTATTTTACAATGACGATTTAACCCTGACAGATAATACTTATTTTTGTTGTTGTTGGAAGAGAAGTATTTAGATTCAAATTGATCAGTGATTACAGACCTGTCTTAGTACATATATCAAGTCTAAATGTCCATGCTGATATGAGTAGCTAATGCAAATGTTGGGATGTTTTCCAGGTTAAGATGTAAAGTATTATTATTATTATTATTATTATTATTATTATTATTATTATTATCATTGGTGAGAATTGTGCAAACAGGGAAAGAGGTCACAGGAAGATGATGTTATCCTGTCTCCAGCTGTCTTTAGTTATGTTGTTCCCTGTTGCTCTTAATCTCCCTCATATATCCATGAAGATAAAACAAGGTCAAGGTCCCACCTCCAGACGCACAGTTCAAGACCTGAAACCTTTCTCTGTCTGTCTGTCTGTCTGTCTGTCTGTCTGTCTCTCTGTGTGTGTCTGTGTATCTCTGACTCTCTCTTTCTGTCTCTCATGTCATCCAATTTTCTTTCCCTGAAATCCTGGTCACAGCATAAAACCCCTTTCTGATTTTCTGACTCCCCCTCAGATACCACAACCCACCCACTGGCTTTCCTTGATTGTAAAAATCCTTGAAAGTCGACACTCGCCTTAAAGTTTACGCCTCCCTTCTTTCTTTAAACCCACCTCAAACTGCTGCAGCTTCAGTTTCTCCAGCAAAACTTGCTCACCTGGAAGTATGTGCTGACTCTCATTAGCAGAGCAGCCCTGGGCTCTCATCCCGGGTCTTGACTGGTCAGCATTCTTTGTCTGGTCAGCATTCTTTGATAAGTGACTCACTTCTTTCTTTCTTTCTTTCTTTCTTTCTTTCTTTCTTTCTTTCTTTCTTTCTTTCTTTCCTTTCTTCCTTCCTTTCTTTCTTTCCTTTCTTCCTTCCTTCTTTCCTTCCTTCCTTTCTTTCTTTCTTTTTTTTTTTTTTTGATTCCATACCCAGAGCAGTCCTAGTTTTCCTCTTACCTCACTGTGTTCTCTAGTTAGGTTCTACCATCCCCCACCTTTAAGGCAGAATGCCCTTGGGCTCAGGCACCTTTGACATCTCTTCTAATTAAACTATCCCTTTGATGAGCTCATCCACCGCTCAGGCTTTACGACTATCTACATGGTAATGAATCCCGCATGTATATATATATATATATATATATATATATATATATATGTATGTATCTTTAGCCTAAACATCTCCCAGAATTCTAGACCAGACTACCCAACTGTACATACACTTAGATGTCTAATAGGCATTCAAAACTTAATTACCGAGCCGATAATAAACACTGGCTCTCCCTCTCAAACCTGCTTCTCCCTTAGTCTTTATTATCTTGTTACCTGGCAACTAGGCAACTCTCTGATTATTCTCCCTCTAATCACCGTTGCCTTTTCCTATGACTCCCATGCCCTTTGTCAGTAAACAGGCTTGGTTTCGCCTTCAGGTTAGATCTGCAACTGGATCCTTTCTCACCAACTCCACTGCCACTAACCTGGTCCAAGCCGGGATCATCTCTTGCCTAGATGGCTCCGATAGCTTCCTGGGTTCTCTGATCACTCTTGTCTCTCTTGAGTCTGTTACTGCGGTGACAGTCTGAGGGATGCTATTGAAACTCCCATAGTATCACTCCTCTGCTAACTCTGGCCTGCCTTTTTGTTTTACTCAAGAGCAAAACCCAACATCCTATGAGTATCCTACCATTTTCTTCCTTGTGTCATTGCATTTTTTTTTTTCCTCCTGAGACCCTTTCCTTGGTCCCTCATGTCGACATTAGCCTCTTTAATGTTTCTAAAAAGGAAACTTGGAAAGCCAACTAGAGTCTCAGCACTTGGGAAGCTGAGGTAGGCTTGAGTGCAAGGATGCTGTGGTTTACAAAATGAGTGAGAGTCTAGCCTGGGCTACAGAAGGAGGCCCTCTTTCAAAACAAATGAATAAATGGGCAGAGGCCGGACCTTCTCGTGGCGAGGCCATTGTTTTCACTGCTGAGATGCTTTCAGTTGAGAGAAAGCCGCTGTGATAAAGTACTCAGACGCAAAGCGATTTAGGACAGAAAGGGGGTTATTCACTTTAAAATTCTAGGTCGTGGTCCATCGTGTGGGAGGGAGGTTACAGTGACAGGCGTTTGAAGCAGCCAATCAGTCAAGAGCAAAGGGAAATGATGCACGGATGCTTGCGTCCTCGCTTGGTACTTCCTTGGGCTTAGCTTAGTGTCTGCACTCTTCAATAGTTCACGGCCACATGCTTAGGGAATGGTGGCACCCACAGTGGGCTATGTCTTCCCTCACCAATTAACTAAGTCAATCTCCCACAGACCTGGCCAAAAGGTTGACCCAATATAGACAATTCCTCTTAAGAGACTCTTCTCAGGTGAGTCTAGGGTGTGTTAAATTGTCCAGCAAAGGTAACTCTCACACTATCTTACTTAACCAGAACCTTCTCCGCAGCTTACTTCAGATACCACTCCTATTATCGGTCTCCCAACCCTTCACTGTCCCTTTCCTCTTTAGCTTTTCCTCTCATCATGTTTATAACCTTCCAACTGAATGACAATACATAATGTATAATTAAGTCATTTTCTGTCATCTGCTCGTTCTGGGAGGATGCAAACCCCTTAGTAGCAGACACTTAGTCTGTTCCCATGCTTGATGCCTTCCTGAAGCGTACGAATACTTGGCACATAATAGGTGCTTAATAAACATTCGTTTAACAAAAGGGACTTTTTAAACCTCTCTCCTTTTCTTGTTCTTACAGTCTTACTACACTGCAAGTCCCTTTGGGGCACAGATCTGTTACATTCATCTTCAGAATTCACGGTGGTATCTGGCAAAGTGCAGGCGGTTATGAATGTTTGCTGACATAAACTCTGGAAGAAAAACACTGCATGATCGTTTGAGTGCCTTCCAAGGTGGGCAGGGGGATGGATGGCAGAGGGCTGTAGAGATAATGCAACAAGCAGCAAGACTGAGAAAAATAACTCCAGATTAAATTGCTACTGTGGTTTGCGTTATATGAGCATGTAGGTAGACTCTGAAAACACCGAGGTGGAAGACTCTGGAGTGATTTCTATCAAGAGAAGGAGCCTGGAAATGAATCAATAATCGCCTGGGAATGTTTGAGGCATTCAACATGGCAACCTCTTTAAGGGAGCCACTAACATGGGCAGAATATTTATTATGTGGAGGATTTTTAATGTGATTCCTAGTGGCTGCTCTCCCATGCTCGCCTGGTCTTCCATGCCCTGGCTTCAGCTGTGTTGCCCTACGTGGCTTTGCTTTCTGCTACCTGAAGGCAAGAACCAAGTACATGGTCATTTCTTCTTTTACTCCTTTTCCTACCTCCTCTTTCCCTTTAATGGAAAAGCACCTGCCAAACCGAATAGTCGTTTTGGGAATTTTAACTGTTGCATGGACTAGAGTTGCTATTTTAAGATGATCTAAGTAGTAATGTCAGTTTTAAATGGGCAAACTAGCTGTTTACTGTGGTGGGTTTGTTTTGGGTTTAAGATAAGAGTTTTGCTTTGCAACTGAGGCCGGTTTCAAATTCGTGATGGCTTCATTCTCTCTAATGCTTGCATTATAGACATACACCACCATGGCCAGCTTAAACCAGTCTTAATCTTAAAACTATGTATAAGATATGTATACGTATACAGACATATGTATGTAATAGTGTGTGGGGTGTGTGTGTGTGTGTGTGTGTGTGTGTGTGTGTGTGTGTGTATAGGCATGAATGTGAAGGTCAGAGGACAACTACTGAGTGTTGGTTCTCTCCTTCCACGGTATGATCCCTGGGGATTGAACTCCTGCCTTCAGTCTTGGTGACAAGCACTTTCACCTGCTGAGCCGTATCACGTGTCCTAAACAAGCTTTTACAAGATTTCTTCCATAGCAAAATCTTAGATAAACATAGTATAATGATAAGTTTAGCTTACCCAGTATCCTGGGGGTTTTAAATGTGGTTTATACTAAGTTGCATATGTGGAGTAGGCATCTTCTCGAACAATCAAAGGCCGCTTGAAGAGCGTAAAAATAGTTTCTCTTGATAAAATAATTATAAGCATCTCAGCTCTTTCTGTAGAAAGCTTTTATAGAAAGGTCACCCAACAATAGAAGCCAAAATAACCCCTTCCTGTTAAAGCTCAATACCGATTTGTTTTATTTGTTTGTTTACAAACCATTTGTTTTAGACTGAACATGTTCCTCTTCTAACCCTGGTGGGATTCCATCCAAGATAAGACATGTCTACTTAACTTTAAATGATCTGTGATGATGATCAGACCCTAGTCAGCAAACAAAGCTATAACAAGTAAAGACACATTCGTATCTGAATGAGGAATGTAATTAGCATTGGTAGACGACAGGACTCCTCCTCTGTGTTACCATAACAAAGCTCTAGGCTTGCATGGAGGTGGGAGATGGCACTTGGCCTGGGAGACACAAGCTGGGAGAGGTTGCAGCAGTGCCCTCCGTACAAACATAGTGACACTGCCTTGTTCACTTGACATTTTCTAAGTACCGCTTTCCAAAGCACAAAAAGGAACAGATAGGATCAATTCCCAACACTAGCTTTTCGTACTAGATACAGGCCCAGTATATTTCAGATGCTCTTTTCAGCAGGTAACATCAAGATTCACATCGAGTTTGGCATTCTTTGCATCACAGTAAGCCTCAGATGCCTGAGGTGTAACCTTAACCCATTCTGGTTGGCCACACCTCAGGTGCTTCATGGCCATGTGTGGCTATGGCTACCAGATGAGATGACCTATATACGGCAACTGCACATTGGTATAAGCAGAAATCGGGGGCCCTGCTCCTGTGACACCTCCTAGTCCCGATTGCTGCTGAGGGACTCTCTCTCTTGCTTCTTAGGTATAGTTCTCAGAATGGACTTTGTTAAGAGGAAAGAATCCTGTCCTTGGTGGACCGTGTGATCATCATTTAGAACCAAGAGTCGACTCACAGTGCTAAATAACACAGTAAGTTACATCTATAGAACCAGCCATTAAAAAAATGCCTTTGAAATAGGCAACAGCCATAAATGGGGAGTAATCGATACATCCGGGAGTACTCAAAAGAGCTAACCTGAGATTTAGTTACATTTAGAGAAGAATTAGGATGAGAAGTCGGGGTGGGGGAAAGATCTAGACCACTGGTCAAGAAGAGGAGAAGGTAAGAGTATAGTGAACACAAAAGTAGACCTGGTTAGGATAATTGGACAATTGAAGGTCAGACAAGTCGGGGGCAGAAGAAGCAGCAGCCTCAGGAGACCAGTCCTCTTCTCTCCAATGATTTACTCCCACTTACTGGTTTGCTAGAGGCTTAGGAGTCTGACAACTGTTAAGACAGCTCCAGACAACAGCCCGTCCGTGTGGGAAGGTTGGGAGGAGGTGACACAGACATGGCAATAGGAGATGATAGAGTGGAAAAATAGACGTGGTTGGGTCTGCTTGAGCGAGCTTCGGGTAAGCAAGGAAGTTCTCGATGACTGTCAGGAAGAGAGGAAGTGGAATCCCCACGGTCTCTTTGTAGACACATGATTTGCAGGAAGACAGAGATGAACCAGGGATCCCATATTGCTAACTAGACTCTCACTGACTGGAAAGGCCGGGAGGAGAGAGGAAAGCATGAGCCAGGCCGTTTAGACCACAGAAGCTATTTTAAGATGCCACGAGAATTTGGTCACTAGAGGTTTCCAGCTGTAAGCCCGGAGAGTGAGTCAGAATGGTGGATCCACCTTTGTGTTCTTGAACTCAGCAAAGCTAGACTCTTTTTAGAAAAACCACAGAACGGAGCTCAAAGTCTAGGGTCTAGTCCTTGTTCGTGTCTGGGCTATGTGTGTTCTTGGCTAGGTTGAGCCCACAGAACATCCCTTTCTTTATGTGTAAAACAAAGGGTCTGGCAGTAGTAACTCCTATTGTCCTCTTAGCCTTTAAACATCTATGATTTGTGCTTTTTTAATCCTAGCACTCTGGAGACAGAAGCAGGCAAATCTCTGTGAGTTCAAAGCCAGTCTGGTCTACATAGTGAATTACAAGCCTGCCAGGGCTATATAGAAAGACCCTGTCTTAAAAAAAAAATCAAAAAAAGAAAATAAAAGCCCATGACTTTGAGTTAGCTCTACTCTGACTTATTAAAATTCCTTACAGTTCTCCTGCTGTTATCTATTAAAGAATAGGCTCTAAGAGCTGGAATCATAGATAGACAGACAGTTTGAGACCATACATAGTTCACATATATTTTGTTCTCCATACATGCATAATTACAATAAAGTTTACCTTATAATTTAGGCATAGGAAGAGATTAGCAACAATAACAAGTGTAAAATAGAACATTTATATATAATATGCAATTATAACACAACTATGAGAATCACAACTCTTACACTAAGGTGACAACTATGAATAAGCTAAGAATCATTGAAACATAAACACTGTGACAGTGGCTGATAATCCAGATAGTTCCTAAGTAACTCACAAGCAGGTAGCATCTACAATGTGGATCCCAGGAAGGACACAGAGCCTCACTGAGAGATTTTTATCTCTCTATCAAGAAAGGCATGCAGTTTAAGGTGATTAATGCTTGCTTCTGGATAGCTCCATTTAATACTTTCAAAATGCAGTGGTCTACGAATAACTAAAACCTTAGCGGGTAAACCTGCAGTCAGTGGAGGACCATTGTGCTTCAGGGAGGTCAGCCGCATTATTCGTTGACTGAGGATAGAACCAGGTTTGGGAAATTAGACGCCATGCAGTTTTGGAAATTGCCCTCTTTTAAGGCTGCCCAGGAATGAGGGGATGGCTTAGCTGGTAAAGGGCTTGCTATGCAAGACATAAGGCCCTGTGTTTGACCTTTGCCGGGAGGTAGGGATAGGTAGAGTCCTGGAGCTCACTAGTAAGGCAACCTGGCTTAACCGACTAGCTCCAGGGGACCAGGCTCAACATGATGTACAAGATGATGTCTATGGAATAACCAATGGGGTTGACCTCTGGCTTTCCACATGCACTTGCAAATGTTCATGTATGCTTATACAGCTCTATTGACAACTCCCAGGCATGCTCTTACAGAAATGCTTCTTCGTGCCAACCGGGCCTCCCCCCTCTACCTGGTAGAACACAGTCCAGGTACTGTCAAGAGAGTCTAGCTCATTTTAGGGTCTGTGCATGTTAAGGTTCGTTATGGGTAAAACGTCAAAACTCATGTTAGAGTCCTACCCCCACCTGAACAGTCAGGATACAGCCTTATTTGGAGATAAACTCCTTAAAGGGGTGGTTGGTGTGGCCGTTAGGGGAGAGATCCCTTCTTTCCTGCTTCTTGCCGTTGCTCATGTCTTCTCCAGCTGTTCCAATCCAACCTATCCTAGCCTTCCTTGTAGGGAAGTCTCCCGTGCTCGGGTATACTAACAACCTATTGGCTGTTACTCATTTTGCTACGGACAGCCACATTTCCTCATGGCTACGCATGCTATTATCCTATAGTGTTACTTTGGATTTTGACCCTACAGCCTCATCTTTATTGGGTAAGTCTTCAGGAGACCGCTAGGATGGTATCTTAGATCAAATTCAGATGTTAGAAAAATTCCTTGAACGATATTTTTTGAGCTAGGGGGGGATGGAGACTCATTTAATTTTTTTTTTTGGAAGACTTTTATAGGCTAGTTCTGAAGTTAAAAGATAATGGAATCCACTCTACTAGTCTGTAATAGATAGTCTATTACAGTATTGGCATTGTACACACGAAAGCTATGTCAGAGTGAAAGCTATTTCAGCGGTAAAGCTGAAATCCCCTCCTGCCTCCCACCATTTCCCACTAATTCACTTATCTCTTCTTCTGTTGTGGCAACCCAATCCTGGTTATTGCCTTCTGTTTTCCTGCTGCTCACGCCAGCAACGGAAGTTCACAAGAATATCTTCCAAAACCCTTTGGCCAGGACTAAAGGAAGTGAGTACATTCAAGGGTAGAGGATGATTCAATCTCTTTGAGTGCTCAAGGCTTGGTACCCCTTTGGAAACCATTGAAAAGAATGCCAGCAAGCTGTAATTACTATGGTGCTCTCTGGGAGGTGGAGACCTGCCAGGACTCACTGGATCTCAACCAACAATTCATTTCAAGTGAGTCACTGAAGGAAATGAGTAGCTGGGTTGGCCATTTTTTTTAGGGAATATTTAACACCCTTAAAAATCCGAATGTGTGCTTGATACAAAGATTTATAAAACTATACTTATCATTGTGACATATGATATATATGATATTTGCTATATATACATACACATATGTACACACAATTCATATATACACATATATGTACATGTATATTATAATATATACACACATATTCATATATAAATGTAAATATATGTATATGTTTATATTATATAAATATAAATAAATATATATACATATATATATTCCTGGCAGGTCTGGAATATGCTAAGTAGGCCAGGCTGGCTTTGTATCTGCCTCCCGAGAGCTGGGATTAAAGACATGTGCTACCATGTCCTGGCCTCACCAGCATTTTACAATGGAGGCTTAAAAATGCACTAAAGACAATATTGCATTAGAGATTTATGACGGAGAAAAACGAAATAAGAATACACTTGGTTCATAAAAGTCTGCATCGAGAAATGAACTCTTATTTCCCTACTGAGAAACTACACCCTGTATTTAAGATATTTCTCAAAGTCCCATTCTTCCAGCAAACAAGGATCTCCTGGGTAAGGGGGATCCAGTCCTCTTCTCAGGAAAGCAAGACTGCTTTCGCAATCAGAACAGCTTCCAAGACTCTGATGCCAATAATGGCTTGGAATGATTTAGCATCAGCTTTGGAAACGTCCATGAGAGCCCAGCGGGCAGCCATGAATCACCACGCACCCTCTGTGCACATTGTTACTGAGCTCCTCGGACTATTATAAGAAAATCATACTTCACATGCTTTTCCTGATGGCATCAGACTGTCTGGGCGTAAAAGCTGCAGCAGCCCCTGGTGAGCCATGTACCTTGGGCTTGGATGTGTTCCAGACGTATCTGCAAAATGCTGTTTTGAGTCTCGGTCAACACCTGATTGGGAGCATTGCCCCAGGCAGAAGCCGTGCCTCTGGCAACGAGGAGAGAGCTTCCTTCATTCTGGTGATTTCATAGAAAACATTGAAATCATTTTTTAACTCCTTCCTGGTTGATGAGAAGTAGTATTGGTGGCCCGAACTTATCTAGGAGAATCAACCTACATCCCATTGACTGAATTTGGGTCTCTGGTTTTCTATGGCTGCTGCATATTATCTGGGCCAAAGTTGATACCACAACACACTATCACAGGGGAAAGGTGAGTGGGAAGCGCCAAATTTTGCGTTTTAGTCCCACGTATATACTGCATTTTCGGTGTAGCTTCAGTGCTGGACAGGTTCCCTGAGCTATCTGTCGGGGGCTGATGGATGCACTTTGTCAGCAACTGCAGATGACAATCATTCTGTGGTGAGATCAAAAGCCGCCAGGTTTCTCAACCGAACGTGTCTTTACAGGCAGCCGCCGAAGCATGAGTCTATATCAAGCCTGCATACAGACAAGCGAACAGCTCCAGTCAGTGCCGACTGCCCAGGCTAAAGGGGCTGAGTGGCCCGCCCTGATGCCTACATCTGCAGTCTGTGAACCTCGGTGGATGCAACTGAGGGTGTCTAATTCATAGAAAAATATTTCAAGAACACTTGTTGTTGTCGTTGTCATCGTCGTCGTCGTGGTCGTCATCATCATCATAGTTTCTTTGTGTAGATTAAATTCTTCAGTGAAGGAATTTGGTTTTTGCTAGCATAGCTTAAAGAGTAGCTTATGACCAATAGGTCGAAGCCAACTGGAAACAAGTTTCAGACTAAACTAAAAGGTTTGCCCCACCCTTCTCTCCTTTCTCCTGTTTTCCTCCCTCCCCCCTCCTTCCTCCCTCCCTTCCTCTCACTTTCTTTGTGTTCTCTTGAGCAGATGTCACGATGTGTTTCAGGTAGGCCTTGAAGATTTGAGTTGCTTCTGCCTCAGCCTCCCAAATGCTAGGCTCACAGGCCAGCCTCCCATCCATCAACTGGAAGATTGTTCTCTAACTCTGCTCGTTAGGGTGGATGCCACCGTCCCAACTGACAGGCTCAACTTTAAAGGGGCGAGGGGTGTTCCATGACAGAGGCGTGAGCGAGGAGCAGCATGTTTGAATGACAGGGATTTGAGTTACTTTATCTGTCATTGATTATTATAATTAGTAAAAAATAAAAGATGCTGTCTGTTCAGAAGGGCAGAAAGGAACTAACTTACGTAAGAATGAAGAATAGTTTTGAAACAATACGGATATGCAGCTTTATAAGACATATACTATTTATGTAGACATTACAGAATAGAGCTATCACATTCTTCATTAACACATGTATACATACAGATGTGGACTAGAAAGGGAAATATCAACTCACGAGATGGTTACTTGGACAAGGGAGCTAGGATGAAACGTGTGTTATTTAAGTTATGTACTATATTAAGTACTATTAAATATTAAGTTATTTACCATCACTTCGGTCATGGTATTTTATTTCCATATGTAAAAAATGATAATGCAAATATTATATGATATATTTTCTTATTTTTTGTTTATTTATTTATTTATTTATTTATTTATTTTTGTTTTTTGTTTTTTGTTTTTTGGTTTTTTTTTTATTTTTTAAGACAGGGTTTCTCTATGTAGTCCTGGCTGTCCTGGGACTCACTCTGTAGACCAGGCTGGCCTCCGAACTCAGAAATCTGCCTGCCTCTGCCTCCCAAGTGCTGGGATTATAGGTGTGCGCCACCACCGCCTGGCTATTATATGATATTTTTATGTTTCAATCTTACACGTGGGGAGCCTGGATATTTGCTGTATTATTACTGTCTATAGGTGACTGCCCTCTTCCTGTCTGTGCTGGTTATTATTATTATTATTTTCTTTGTCTGTCAACTCAACAGTAAAATAGGGTCATCTGGGAAGAGGAAATTTCAGTTGACAGAGTACCATCCTAAGACTGGCCTGTAAGGAAGCCCGTGATGGTGTTTTTCTTGATTAATGATTGAAGCAGAAAGGTCCGCATCACTGTGGAGAGGATCCACCTCTGGTCCTGTGTTTTATAAGGAAGCCGGCTGAGCAAGGCACAGTCAACAGGCCAGTAGGCAGCGTCCTCCTTCAGTATGCACTTCAGCGGCTGCCTCTGGGTCCTGCCTTGAGTTTCCCGCTTCCTTCCCTGACGGCCTGTGTGACCTGTTAACTGAAATAAAGCCTTTCCTCCCTCTTGGTAGCCTTTGACCATGCTGTGTATCACAGTAACAGGGAAAGCAAAACAGGACACAGTCAAGTAGAAGAAAGCAAACCCCTTCTGTGGTTACAATCCTCTGACTTTCTCATCCCAGCATGCAGCTCTCTATTGTCCACCATTGCCCATCCGTGGGCCATTTTCTGGGAGGCCTGAGGACCATTCACTTATCAAGGGCATCTTCCAAGTATACTATAATGAAGGCCCGATGCTCATGATTTCCCCCATGGACAGGAGCCTCTGTGGTTAGACCGAGAACCCCCGTGTTTCTACAGGTCTTCACTTTTACCGCTTACTCTCTTCATATTTCCTCTGAAACCAGAAGAAAGCTCTTCTCATGGAAACTGGGCAGACAAGCTGATGTCCTTCCAGGGACAAGAGCATAGCCCCTCCCTTCGGAGACCATTCAGATTGCGGTAGCTTTCATCGCTTTTTTTTTTTTTTAAAACCCCGGCATACACCGCTTGCTATTTACCTTCATAGCACACATATTTTAAATATTTTCAGCTGCAGAAAGCAGATTTTCTAAGCAAGTCATGACGTAAGTTCTGCCTGTCTTGGCCTTCTGCAAGAACACTCAGAGTCCCGGCTTGAAAGGTGATGAGAACTCTCTAGAGGCAAGGGAGGTTAGGGGCCAAGCGTGACTTCAGTTTGATTCCATTGCTTCTGTGGAATCGAACACTAGCCTGGGGTTTTCTCCAGCTCATGGATATGGTCTTCTTAAATGTTTCCTCAAGTGTGTGTTTATATAAAACCAAAGATCCTGAGTCAAAGATTTGAATGAAGATTCTTTCACATGGGAGAAAAATGTTGACCTACGAAATAGTTAATTCCCATTTTATTTACTTCACAGTTTTAAACGAATTTCGGGAACAGTTTCCAACCTCAGCTTTTGGGGGAGTCTAATTGGTGCAAAGGCAGCAATGTCTTATTGTTCGAGTTTTAACACTCCACGATACTTCAGTAAATCTCACTTACACTGTCCGTGTTAGTTAAACTGGCAACAATTCTTCAGTGTCACACACAGTGGCTTGCCTCTGTTTATTACATTCCCCAGGCTATTTGGGCTTTCATTTTTACAAGAGAGAATGAGAATTGCTGCTTAATAAATGTATTTTGTGGCCAAAAATTCAGAGTATGAGCTCTGTGGGTGGTGAATCACAAAAGGAATAATCTGGATTTTTAAAATGTGGTGGGGGAACTGAAATGATTTCAATATTGTAAATGGGAAACCTAATCTGATTTGACTTCAGGCACAGCCAAAGGAGGGCCTGCGGGAGGCGATGACAAGGACATATGAGTTTCAAGCATCTTTCATGGCCTGATTGTGGCTCAGAGTGATGATGTGTATTTCTCTGAGAACAAAGTGTTTATTTCATTTAAACTTAAAAAGGATTAAGTCAATTTAGGATCGGAATCTTCTGGAAGCTAAGGGTGACTTCAGAAGGAAGGAAGAGCCGGGGAACTAATCTTTAAAATATGTGCTAAGATAAAAATGTGTGGGCCAGAGGACAAACACATCCACTGTCCGCCATCACTTGGGACAGGGACTGTCTTAGTCAGGGTTTCTATTCCTGCACAAACATCATGACCAAGAAGCGAGTTGGGGAGGAAAGGGTTTATTCAGCTTACACTTCCACATTGCTGTTCATCACCAAGGGAAGTCAGGGCTGGAACTCAAGCAGGTCAGGAGGCCATGGAGGGGTGTTCCTTATTGGCTTGCTTCCCCTGGTTTGCTCAGCTTGCTTTCTTATAGAACTCAAGACTACCAGCCCAGAGATGGGAGGTACCACACACAAGGGGCCCTCCCCCCTTGATCACTAATTGAGAAAATGCCCCACAGCTGGATCTCATGGAGGCATTTCCCCAACTGAAGCTCCTTTTCCTATGATAATTCCAGCCTGTGTCAAGTTGACACACAAAACCAGCCAGGACAGGGGACCATCACACAGGTGCACAGCTGGGTTCAGATGCAATGGCTTCAAACTGATCAGAATTTATAGGACGCTTTTTACATTGAGTATTGACCACAGGGTGGACAGCGCTTTTACAGACATCCATGTGCTACATGATTTAGCCCTCACAGCTACTGTCTAATGCGATGGGGAGTGTTGCCTTAGATTACAGATGAGATAGATGCCAAAGAGCCTTTCTTTCTTGAAAAAGATTCCGATCCTAAATTGACTTAATCCTTTTTAAGTTTAAATGAAATAAACACTTTGTTCTCAGAGAAATACACATCATCTTTCTTGAGGTCGCTTGGCTAGGAGGGACAGACCCGAGCTTCACACACAGGAGTTGAGCTCAGAATTGCATATTCTTCGTAAAAGTAGACACAAACACGGATGCTCTCTCCCCGACATGGAACTTTGGACATGCGCACTGTCTCAAAGACTAACTTCACCTTGGACACAGTGCATACTATAGAACCCAGATTTGGCTCCGGGTCTCTGTTTCCAGCCCCGACTGTAATTACAGAGCACAGGAGGGCGAGGGGACAGTCAGATAATTGAGTGCATTGAGTTTCGCGTGCACAGTTATCATGAAACAGCCAGCATCTTTATTATTATTTTGATTTTTTATCTTACTGTCCAAATAATAAAGCAAGCTAGCCATTGAAACAGAAAAAAAAAGCAGGGGTGGGGAACCCCAGGAACCTGTTTCTGATATATTCACATCCAAGCTTTGGTGAGCTACTTGGAATTGTATTCTCAGAATGTTCAAAGCGAATACTTTCTTAGGAAATAGCTTCGGCGTGAAAATCTAAAATTACAAATTACGTTGTGTCAAACTTCTACCTTAAAGTCGTTTTTTTCACATTATAACGAAGACCGAACAATTTCATTAGTTTGTAAAGTCCACGAGTATAAAGCGAAGTAAAAACTTGCGAACAAAATACTTTATAACCTATAATACTTGAGCTTTCTGATGAATAATAACTGGTTTGTTAGGAAGTCCAGTTGAAGAAGGTAATGTTTAACAGCAAGACTCTCAGAACATAGCCGTAGATGGGTCAGAGAAGTTGGTAAATTATAATATTTTAGGCCAAAATCTACAGTCCATATTTTAGTTATTGAAAAACCACTGGAGTTTAATGATTAAGAAGAAAATCAATTTCCATCAACAGAGACGTTTGGATGCTCCCCTCCCCCTCGTTGTTTTCCTTTCTGATAGAGTCACTTTGGATCAATGGTTCTTGACCTATGCCTCTCGACCCCATTGGGGTTGAATGACCCTTTCGTGTGTGTGTGTGTGTGTGTGTGTGTGTGTGTGTGTGTGGTCACCTAAGGTCATTGGAAAGCACATGGGGGGTCACCTAAGGTCACTGGAAAGCACATCTGCTTACATTATGATTTGTGACAGTAGCAAAATTAGAGTTATGAAGTAGCAATGGAAATAATTTTATGGCCAGAGTCATCACGACGTAAGGAAGTGTATTAAAAGGGCGGGGCACTGGGAAGGTAGAGAGAGAAGCAGTGCTTTGGAGCTGTATGTAGAGCCGATGGTCTTGGCTGCTGGGGCCATGGGACCTGGTGTCTGTTCTCTGTAGTCAGCATTGACTTCACTTCCCACACAGTGATTTTACACCCATCCGCACGGAAGCTCTCTGTCCATTTCCTTGCCCTCCTTTTCAAGGTAGAAAATTTAACCTCCCGAAAACATCAGTCCACAGGGGTCTCCTTTGGAACAGTCACTTTACACACCACGCCTCAGCTTGCCCCGCCTTATACTTAGAATAAGGCTAACTCTGTAGCATATAAACTGCCTTCACTTACTGTAAACTACTTAACGGTTTATTTATTTATTTATTTATTTATTTATTTATTTATTTATTTATCTCTGTGTAGTCCTGGCTGTCCTGGAACTCACTCTGTAGACCAGGCTGGCCTCAAACTCAGAAATCCCCCTGACTCTGCCTCCCAAGAGCTGGGATTAAAGGCATGTGCCACCACCGCCCGGCCTTAACAGTTTTTAAAGGTCTTTATTTTAAGTTGTACGATATTAGAGAGAAGTCATACCAAATGTCGATAACATTGTACAGGGCAGAGTTTGTTTTTTTGTTTTTTTTTTCCTCGATAATTTACTGTGATGATTTCTTTTCTTTTTTTTTTTTTTTCTGAAAGAATAGGACTACGGTTCAGCAAGAGTGAGGTACAGAGAATTTCAGAGGGATATTAGAAATGCGAAGAGGGGCAAATGTGACAGCTGTCCGGGTTCCTACCATTGTCTTTGGGCTCTGCTGAGACAGGAGACAGCATTTCTAACCCAGGCCTGCTCAGGGGGTAACATTTGTGGGAGAAGCAGAAGCAGCTTTGTTGACAGGCCTTCTAGGCTCCGCCCAACAGTTACCTGGCAACAGCCAGGTAGCAGTGGCTTGCTGTGAAAAGGGATGTTTGGCCCCTCCTTGTTCTCTCTGCCCCCCTACCCTTTCTCTGCCTCTATTACCCCCTTCTGATCTCCTCGTCCCACGTCCCAAATAAACTGTTCTATACTACACCCTATTCTCTATAAACTCTCTTCTACACCCTCAAGGGGAAGTGTGGACCCGCTGAGGCGCCACTCCCACCCCACCATACTGCGCCCTAAAAAAACACATCCTGGTTCTCTTTTTATAAAACAGTTAACAGGCTCCCCGAAGGCTGCTGTATCAAAGGTTTGTTCCTCGGCTGCCAGTGATATTTTGGGAAGTTTCGGAAACTTCGGGAGCTGGGCCTTGCTGAAGGAAATAGGTAGGTAGGTAGCTGAGGGCGTGGCTTTAGGCTGTACCACTTTACTAGCCTTCTCCCCCTCTGTCCCTTCCCCTCCGCTCTATTTCTTCTTGCCTCCGCTCACATGCCTCTCCCTTCTCTTCCCCTCTCCTTCCCTCCTGCTCCCTTCCCCTCCCCTCCTGTCCCTTCTCTCCCTGCTTTTCCAAGGCTTTCTGTCCGTCTCTATGTGTGTCTCTATGGGGCTGCTCCGCCCTTCCCTTCCTCCCGCTAGAACGAAGAGCCAGAATAAACCTGCCTTCCTATAAAGTGCTTCTCTTAGGTGTTCTGTAACAGCGAAGGGGTGTGTGTGTGGGGAAATAAATAATAGAGATCCTATAGTCGGTGAGCATGAAGAAATTGAAACGGACAAACAAGACCCGTGTCCAGGCCAAGCACGCTGTCTGTACAAACAGAACTTGATAGAGTTGATTGGTGTCCCTTCTTCTCTTCTTGCCAATTTTATTCTAAGAATATCTTTCCCTTCCTTCTAAACTTAGTTATGAACACAGGCTCCTACTTTTTAAGACAAAGGTTCAGAGTTATGGACAGAGAGGAAATTCCTTTTAAAATAGCTTCGAGATAGGACTTCTATCCTGTTCCTTAAGTGAAATGGATTTTTTTTTCTTTTTTGGTACAACGAAATAAAATGGAAAGGAAATAACATGATAAGTAAGCAGCTTTGTAGTTTACACTGATTTTTTAAGACTAATCTCTTTTCAAAGAAGGTGACTCACTTCAGAGTCACCTCTACTGCTCCTGTTGCTTACGAGAGGTATCTGTAGGACCCGGGGTATAGTCGCAACATTAGTACTTCTTGGATCTTTGATGTGCATCGGGTCCACGGAACCGATGTTGTAATTGCACTTTTGTCCTGGAAACAGAAATGCTCAGTGGGAAAGTCTCTGATTAAGGAAAATCTCGCTATTAAGCGAGAGAAGTTTCCAGACGCATCTGGCATAGCGAATCCCTTAAGGTACCATCCGGAGCCATTGATATGCAATGGCTTTCAGGCTGTATGTACTAACTAACCATTAAGAATCAGGGCAGCCCTGGGCTTGACAAGAGTAGCTGACTACCAAATCCACTCACTTTCAGTTGTTTGCGGGTCAAGGGAACGAGAACTTCAAACCCAGGTTAAGGTTAAATACACTCTTTCCTGTAGACTTTCAAGTTAACATTAGCTTTCTGTTGATAAGCTCTGATAGGCAAAGCTCAAATTCCAGAGTTAAAAGGAAAAAAAAAACCAACTTTTTAACCTAGAAATAAATAGTTATGCACCATCTTGGGGTAATTTTAACTCTTTTACACATTCCAAACACACACACACACCACACACACACACACACACACACACACACACACACACACACACAGACACACGTATGCTCGCAGGTTTTAGAAGCAATAAAGTATTTTATGGAGCTCCAGTCATGGCTATTTCGTTTCATTATGAGCAGGGCATGTTACAAATAAAATAAATCACTGGCAAATAAAACGCTGTGCTTTAATGATCTGAAAACATGACCTCTTTTTAAATAGTCGCTCGGTATTTTGCCGATCTCAACCAATTACCTGTCACACTCCCGGCTGGAAATTCTGAACTGTTCCATTCCTTTATTAACTCGTCCAGAGACCTGTTTTTAACTTTTTTTTTTTATGAGAATGCTTGTGGTCAAATTCCTCCGTTGCCTTTACAGATGACTAAGTGGAGAGAAGGCTTTTCAAATCAGCTAGTAGTAGAGGCACCTGTCTTGTATTTTGCACTGTAACTATAAACGGGCATACTAATTGGCTTGTTTCTTAACACCTTCCTGATCATACTGCCCGAATCCAGCCAGTCTCGCAATGGGGCATTTATAATCACATGCTCCACCGAAACGGTTATAGACCAGATGGCAAGACTGGGTGGGCAGAGGCCAGAGGGAAGAAAAATCCCAAATCCCCTATGCCAAAAAAAAAAAAAAAAAAAAAAAAAAAAAATGCATTGCAAATCCTAATTTTAGACAGGAAAATAAAGTTAATTTCAGTCTGCAGTTCTCGGCTGCTGTCAGTCCGTTGCCTTTCTGAGGACACCTACTACTTACTCTTAAGGTGGGGGGGGGGTCTTGGGAAGTGCGGTCTGTGAACAGTGCCTGTGCATGGTCCACTGGAGAGACTATGATTACCTTCCATTTTCTGAGGTTTGATGCTTTGACGACAGAAGAAGGAGACCAAGCTTTTCAAACATTTAATTTAGGTGGATCAGCACCTAGATCAAATGCGCCTCATCCCGCCATGGCACATTGCACTTACAAGAAGCCAAGTCTGTTGGGGAAGACTGAGGCCTGGGGAAGCTGGCAGAGCTTTGTGGCCTTCTGCTGCTTGCAGATACGCTTCAGCCCCCTTAGAGTCAAACTGAGGCACTAACAGATACAATACCGTCCCACTTGCTAAACGATAACAAGACAGAGAGTAAGGCATGGCTGGTTCCTCTGTGTTTGAGTCTGAATTGTTGATGTGTGGACGATTCACCTACCCATATTTGGCAAAATGCCTGTTCTCTACTCCTTCTGCCTTCAAAGGATCAATAAAAGTCCCCAAATACGGATATATTTTAGATTACTATATTCAAAGCAAGCCTTTCTCAGAGGTAAGAGACCTTGATGTATCAGTTGAGGACAGGACAAAGTCATCATCATTAGAAAGAAATTCTACACGGATACATCTACAATGGGCTTTAGATTTCTCCTGGGATGTTGATTTATGTGATACTGAATTTCATCTTCATTGCTTAGAGACCATAACTGAGATTTTTCCCCCCCGCTTAATTCTCAGTGACCTGAGGCTATCAGGGAAATGAGGTTGTACCTTGGGTAAAAATGGCTGAAGTGTGGTAGTAACTTCAGACGAATTCCTTTGATGGTCCACAACAGTGTGACAGTTGGTAGGGACCAGAAGGTGTGTAAAGCACTGTGTAGTAAGGGGTTGGGAATCGGGTGCTAACTGATGAACAGCTGCTCCCAGGGGTCTCAGCGCCTCACTAAAGGCGTTCTCAGTGGTGGAATGAGTGAGTACATTCTCCTCTACGTTCCTCTCAAGGAACAGAACAGTCAATGAGGTAGTATTCTCAACAGTGAATGGCTCCTTTAATTCAAGTAATATTTTTTTGGCAAGGCTATAAATTTAACCACAGAATGAGCTCCAGGCTGGTTTATGGAGATAACTTTGCAAAATTAATATGTGAGTTATTTAGGCAAAGAAGTTCAAAGTGTACAAAATGAAATTAATGACCTGGTATTTTAATTAAAAAAAAAACCCCAACAACAACACAGTAAATTCTTCACAGCATTTAGAATGACGTACAGCAAGGGATCATAGAAACACTTAGCGCTTATGTAGAATTTTTTTTTTAAGATTAATTTATTGAGTGTATGTATATGAGTATGCTGTTGCTGACACACCAGAAGAGGGCATCAGATCCCATTACAAATGATTGTGAGACACCATGTGGTATGCTAGGAATTAAACTCATAGCCTCTGGAAGAGGCTGGAAGGCCAGTGCTCTTAACCACTGAATCATCTGTCCAGTCCCCTATGTAGAATTTTGATTGTCGTTTCATCATAAGGACTTGAAAAACCACCTCAGGTTGCTGTTACAATTGTGACGATAAACAGCTGTCACTATTATGGCTCAAAGTGTATTTTTAAACAAAAATTGGAGAGTTCCAAGGTAAGGATGGCATTCGAACAATGAACCCGCTAACGACGGCGCTGGGGTATGATTAACACATCATTTCCTATCTATAGCTCTGATAGAATGGAAGGAAATGGGTGTCCTTGAGTGTGAATTCACTATTGAAAAATGATGTGAAGTCCCCACTGCAGTCCCCAAACTCATTCAAGAAAGCAATCAAATAAGAGTCTGGAGAGATGGATCTTCAGCCCAGAGCACCAGCTACTCTTCCCGAAAACCTGAGTTCAATTCTCAGCACCCACCTGGTGGCTCACAACTGACTTTGACTCTAGTTCCAGAGGATCTGAAACCCTGTGGGTACCTGCACATGCATGGTGCACATAAGCTCATGCAAGCACGTAGGCATACATAAGTATAACACATATATCTTAAAAAAAGAAAAATCTAACATAGTTTATGAACCCGCTAAATAAAATAATTTTAAAAAGACCAGTTGTGTTAATTTTGAGCATATTTTTAAATGTAAATGTGCAATCTTGTGTTTGTAAGACTTTAAAGTAGAAATCTTTAAACTTTAGTAAAATCTTCAGAAAATGAATGGATTACATGAGGAAACGTATAAAATGGCTTAGTGTGTGGTTTCTCTCTCTCTCTCTCTCTCTCTCTCTAAAACTTTGATGGGCTTTAAAAGTGAATATTGAGATAGACCAGTTTGAATCAGGATGCTTCCACTTGGTAAGATTTAGAGAACAACGTGATGGGCGGAGAACAGAGCCGGTGGTCAAGGGTTTGCCTCACGTGTGGGTCCTTCCTGGGTTCCATCTCTAATCCCTCTGAAAGCACACAGGCAAAACTTTGTTCATGGAGCAAGGGGATAATCATGCTTTCACTAAATTTCTTTTTTAAAAAACATGTGTGTGTGTGTGTGTGTGTGTGTGTGTGCGCGCGCGCGCGTATTATGGTATATCTTTATTTGTGTGTGTACATGAGGGTGTGTGCAAATGTATGGGCATGTGTGTATCATGACATGTCTATTTCTGTGTGTATCTGCACAACCGTGTGTGTGGATTCCTGTGTACTATGATATCTGTTTATTTGTGTGTGTATATGCATGTGTGCATGTATACAAGTGTTGAGGTCAAAGGTTACTCTGTGGGAGTGTGATCTCTTCATCTTCCATGTAGGCTCCCACGACTGAACTCGGCTCACTGGGTTTGGTGACAGAGCCTTGCCTTGCTGAGCCTTCTTATAGATCCCTAAAGATTCTAAATAAGATACACAAGAAAAAGCAAAAGACAGCAAAAAAAAAAAAAAAAAAAAAAAAAAAAAAAGGTGTGTTTGTTTCATACTATTAAAAAAAAAGCGGAATAAATGCGACCTTAAAAATTAGAAAGTCTTCATGTTTGCTTTGCATGAAATAGTGCTACAGTGTCTCACGTGAATGGCTTGGTATAGTGTGGTCGTTGGAGTGTTTTTGCTCTCCAGGAGACCTTTAGCAGTGTCTTGTGAGCTGTGATAACTGGGGGCTGAGGGGCTGGGTGCAGGACTGTTGACAAGCCCTCCCTGGAGGACTAGGGTGCTGCCTGACATCAAACAGCGTACAGGGCAGCCTCCGGACACAAAGCAGTACTGAGCTCAAAATCTCAAGGTCAATAGTATGTGTGGCGAGAAGCTGCATTTTATGCATATAAAGATACTTTGTTTTAAATATATACTGTCTACTTAAAAATATTTTAATTGCGTGTGTTTTAATTTAAAAAGCGTAGAGGGCACATTTCTGGGAATGTAAGCTATCAGATAAGACGCTCTTTCGTTCCAAGTATGTAACATGTGGTATTTGTTTCCGTGCAACACTCTGTGTTTTGGTCACAGCCCCTCCCATGCGCATTTTTACCTCACATGAGATAGATCACTGGCTGATAAGGGAAGTGCTTATCAATCAGCAATGCCCAGTCGAAGGCTGTCGCTGTGGTTGATTTATCATCTTATTAAGGAGAACATTAAAAAAAACTAAAAACCACATTTTATTTTATGTAGAGTCCTACAGTTAATATTTCAAATAACACTATAATGGAAGAATTTGATATCAGTTTAAACAGAAGAGAAAGGGAGAAAATTCAGGTTGCCACCTCCCCATCCCCCAAAACATCCACAGATTTAAAAAAAAAAAATCAACTTTTTCCAAGTGGATAAGGTGACTAATTGATTGGTTATTTAAAAACAAACCACTGAAGTGTTTAATACAAGAATAAGATTTCCATAAATTGGTATTCATATATACCATATATATATGTGTATATATATGCATATATATACACACATATATATATATATGATTTAATGATTAGTATTCAAATGTAGACACGAGAGTAAGCATCAGGATACCTGCACGCATCTTATTAACTCTAACTTTTAGGTATTGAAGTAATGTGACTGAAGTCATAGCTTATCAGGTTCTGTGTCTTTCTTTGGTCAATCTTCACAATGAAAATGAAGAAAAAGTTTTAGAAATATGTAAGCTATCACAACGAACAGAAATGTATAGGCTCATACCTTCAGGTGTAAAGGCTACCACAATGAGTTTCAGACCCTGAGCAGGTTAACCTGGCATGCTTCCGCTGAGCTATGTGTACAGACTGTATACATTTTAGAGTCAGAATTTAGTCAGATTTCCTAGGCTAGCCCTGGACTCACTATACATCCTGGAATCAAATTTTCTACCATTTAGGCTATGGTATGTGTAAAGACAGTTTTGTAAGCATTTTCTTGAAACTGGGAAAGATGTTAGAAAAAGCTTATATTGAAAAGTTAGAACCATTTGCCCAAATTCATTATTTGTAAAGGAAATTTATTTACCATATCTGTACTTACTATGTCCAACACACTGTGTTATTTTTAGTTGACATTAAAGAATATGAAGAATGTTAAGATTATGAAAATGAAAAGAATGCTAATGGCCATGACGACTTTGCTTTTGGTAAGTCTATCCAAAAGCCTGCAAATTCCAGAAGAACCAAGGCTCCCCTAAAAGACTTAAAAACTGGAGCAGAAGCTGGGCGGTGGTGGCACACACCTTTAATCCCAGCACTCGGGAGGCAGAGGCAGGCAGATTTCTGAGTTCGAGGCCAGTCTGGTCTACAGAGTGAGTTCCAGGACAGCCAGGGCTACACAGAGAAACCCTGTCTCGAAAAAACAAAAACAAAAACAAAAACAAAAACAAAAACAAAACTGGAGCAGAGACTGGGACTGGTGTTCAGTAAAGCTCTTCCACTGAGTAGATATTGCATATGCATTATTGGGTAATTCAGCTTATGCATCTATCTATCTATCTATCTATCTATCTATCTATCTATCTATCTATCTGTCTATCTACCTACCTACCTACCTATTTATCTATCATCTCTATGCAGAGAGATAAAGACATGGCTTTTAAGAATCCCTGCAGTCTTAATTTACATAATTTTATATAATCTTGACTATATTTAGTCATCTCAAGTCATCTTTATCTTCGTTGCCAGACAGTATGCCGAGGCTACCTATAATGACAGGATCTGGTGCTACGGCTCAGAAGTAGAAAAGAAAAGGACAAGTCCCACCAGGGTTAACAAGTCTAGACCAATGATGCTTTTCCTGTGTTAACCCCGTGGTTCCTGAACACTGGTGATTTGGTGGGAAGGAAGGGCACTGACTTGCAGGGGTGGGGGACAGGGGTAGGCAGGAAAGCATTTTATTCCCTTCTCTGCTTACACGCTGTAGAATAAAGAGAAAGACGCTGTAACTTGTCACTTATCTGTCCTTTCTATTGGATTGCTTTTATTGTTTTTTGCCTTTATTTTCTCCTTGAAATCGCCAGCAAATACCAACCGCACTTCTCTTGTCTGTTAGTGTGTGTGTGTGTGTGTGTGTGTGTGTGTGTGTTGTATCATATAAATGAAATAAAAACATGCCTTAAGATTTGGGAGGGTAACATGTCAGTTTCTTTTTCCAGATCCCTGAAATAGAAACCATGTGTTACAACATAATAATTACAAAGTAGAAATACAGGCTAGCATTACAATGAACAGTAACGAAGGCCCCAAACTGGGAGAGAGCTGGGCTGGGGTTGGGGTTGGGGTTGGGGTTGGGGGTTGGGGGCTTTTTCTAAATTTATCTGAAGTCTTGGCAGGCGAAACCATCTCAAACCGCCTGATCCCACTTTCTCTGTCAGTCTTCTAGAAGGAAAATTTAGCTCCTTTCACATGTTGAATGTCGGCAACCTAAGGCTGGTCAACAATGAGGTTACATAAAACCGTAGACAGGACTGCACCATGCCACAGACAAAGCACTTACGCAAACAGCTGGCTCTGCTCCCATAGACGAAAGATAACCATCGACTCCAGTTTAAACAAACCATGGTGTAAATATGTAAACACCCCGTGCAGCATTTTGGCTAATATTACGAAGATTTCCACCCCTGATAGCAAGCAGTATAAATGGCACTCTTTATGTTAAGAAGGCCAGACAGCCGTAATGGCCTTGCAAGCATCTATAGTTACCTCTAATCTTGCCCATATCCTGGGTCCTCTCCCAGACTAAACATGGTCACCCTCGATCCACAGTTCAAAGACACTGATTCTCTTTGGCTCGCTGAATAATTGCAGCCTCCTCTGCTGCACGGTGGGTTCTTGAAAGCAGGGGATAGAGTATGCTTGACTGAATCTTTGGTACTTGACATGAATTAATGCTTGCTCCTAAGATGGTGTTTGGTGTTTTCTGTTTGGCTTTGCGAGGTTGTAGTATATAGCCTTTTGCATTTAAAAAAATATTTCTCTCTCTCTCTCTCTCTCTCTCTCTCTCTCTCTCTCTCTCTGTGATGTACTTGTGTATAGTGTATCCTTACATGCGTGTACAGGTGAGAGCACTCATGCACACCAGAAGGGAGCACTGGGTGTCCTGATCTACCACTCTCTGCTTTATTCCAGCAGGACAGAAACTCTCATCAAACCTGGAGTCTTGGCACTTTTGCCTCGGAGCTGGTCAGACAGCAAGCCCTGCTGAGCCTCTTGTGTCTGCCTCCCACAGGGCTGTCGTGATAGACATGGTTGGTCATGATTGCCTTATTAAATGAGTGGCCTGAACCAAATTCAATTCTCAGGCTTGTGCGGCAAGTATTGGTTTTACACGTTGAACCACCTCACCAGACTCTTGGATTGCTTTTGAAACTCATTTTTACCAAATGTTAATTATAATGTGATATTTTAGTGTCAGAAAATGTAAGAGAAAGGTGAAATACATATATATATATACACACATACACATATATATACATACATATATAAATATATACATACACACATATACAGGTACATAACACATACACACACACACACACACACACACACACACACACTGCCTGTTTTGAATGCTGGACTGCCCAGTCTTGTGGACACTGTTTGTGTTTTCTGGAGTGGCTTTCCTAGAATAGTTCCAAGAACTTCAAACATGCCTTTAATCCTCACGTTATCTCCATGATACGTGAAACATTTTCAGTATCACCCCATGACAGCTTTCTCCGCTGGCAGGTCTGAGAGGCAGAAACGTAGAAGTATTTTCCATCGGACCAAACGCTGGCCTCCCGGCTCAGCCTTCACTCCTTCTCCTCTGATCTCCTTAAGGTTGGCCTCTCTCAAGGACATTGGCTAAACTATTATCTGTATTGCTTTCGTTTTGTTATCTCTCAGAGTTAAAATCTGCCTTTTCGTTGCTTATATATCTTCAGATCTCAAGAAAAGGCGGTTAGCGTAGTGAGGACGGGATATAAATGTTAATGCATTGCTCTTCCTTTAGTTTCCCTCAGAAGAAAGTAAAAATCAAACGTAAACAAATTTCTGCACAATATCAACCTTAGCAAGATTTTGATGATGAACTTATAAGCCCCCCCAAAATACTTTCCTCAGAAATTATTGGCTGAGTGTAGGTCACAAAGTACCATGAGCCCTCAGATGACCACCATGCTGGTACCCACAATGCAAAGGGGCGCAGCTGTGCACCACACACCTGTCACCATGCTCCAGGTCTCCAAACATGCGGAAATGGCCATGGATCAGTGTTTTTGTGTTTCATGGAGACCGTGGAATGATGTATTCCTTACTGTTCTGGGACTTTTCAGATTTTTATAAAATATCCACATTATAGCATGTTGAAAGATGTCGGCAAACTATTGGCACTCAATCCAAAGACGTATTTTGACTTTTGAAAGACATGATATTTAAAAGCTGAAAAAATTAAGTCGTCCCCACCCCTCCCCGCAATGAGTGTGAACTGTATGGGACAGTCCCTGACGGCTACAAGGAGCCCGGGTCTCTTCCTGAGCTCTGAGCTCTCTCTGAGGTTCCGAGGCTGAAGGTGTTGAATCTTCATCTTGTTGGTGTCACAGCTTTGCCTGAAATGAGGCCGTAACTGTGCCTCCAAACTGTGAACCAGTGTTGAGTGGCGTTTTAAATTTAATGCATACCATATAAGTACTTTTGATCGACTTTCTTCCAAGGATATATCCTGAATAAATTGTACCTGGGTTTCACTTCCTGTGCTAAATGAAGGTTTCGAGTATATGGAAAATAATCCAAGGACTAATACAGGAAGTGAGGTGATGCTGTTAAAGCTGGCCGTCCTCGCCACTGTGGAAGTGAAGGAAAAATACTCAAACGAGGATCTTTCTAACTAGGGGCGAATCCTCTTACGGTCCATTTCGAGATCTTGCTCTGTTTGAACAATTCCAGGAAAGTTGCTCTTTGTAATTTCCAGAACTCTGTTGGCAGGCTTTCAAGGTCACCCTGTCTTTTGCTTTGTGAGGAGGACCATGTGGGCTCCGCACTGGGAAATGCAGCCTGTGCTCATAGCGACTGCTGTGTCCCAGGCTGCTCTTATCACCGGTGGAATTGGCACCTTGTCAAGTGTTACTGAAGAGTCCTCCTTTCTGCGCTGCCTCGCTTGAGAACACCAGGCTGGAGGATTCCTGCCAGCCACGCCCCTGTAAGGGCCAAGTGTTTTTTTTTCTTCAGGAATGTGGAAATACTTCTCTTGGGGGAAAGGTATAAGGAGACAAACCAATTGTTCCTTCCCAGAAGAGAAAACTGACCCCTTTGGGCTCTTATCTTCATCCACTCTGGACTTACAGATTTACCTCTGCTGGGTCTCCGAGGAGGGAAGAGGGAGAAAACTACTGATCTGGGAGCCTGTGGTAACGAGTGAGTGACAACAGATGGATTTTAGCAAGATGAACTTGTCAAGAGCTCCGTTCATGATGAGAGGTGAGATACTGCCATATCCAACACCACAGAGTAGACACAGCACTTGTCCAATCACTCAACAGCTTTGCAAGACTGCATGGAGAACATATGCCTTTGTAAATTAATGGACTGGTCCATCCATCCATCTACCCATCCATCCATCCATCCATCCATCCATCCATCCATCCATCCATCCAGTAAATATTGAGTGTTGGCTATCATGTATTGGATATTATTGCCAACAGAGTTATAGCAATGAAGAACAACAACAAACCAAATCAAACCAACTGTGGTGGTTTGAATAGGCTTGGCCCCTTAGACTCCTGTGTTTGAATGCCTGCCTTGTAGGGAGTGGCACCATTAGGAAGTGTAGCATTATTGGAAGAGGCGTGGCCTCTTTTAGAGGAAGTGCGTCACTGTGGAGTCTGGGATTGGAGGTCTTAAATGCTCTAACTAGGCCAAGTAAATCTGCTCCTCCTTCTGCTGCTTTCGGATCAAGATATAGAACTGTCTGCTCTCCCAGCACCATGTCTGCCTGGACGCTGCCACGCTTCCTGCCATGATGATAATGGATTAAACCTCTGAAACTGTAAGCCAGCCCCAATAAAATGTTTGCCTTTATAAGGGTTGCCTTGGTTATAGTGCCTCTTCACAGCAATGGAAATCCTAACGCCAACCAACCAACCAACCAACCAAACAAACAAACAAACAAACAACAGCCTTGAGATTTTTAACTTTGGAAGCTTACACACTAAGGAACCCCCCTCTCCTGTATTCTCTACATTGTTATCATGGAGTAAAATTACTGAGGTCATTTTAAAATGTTTTTTTTTTTTTAATTGAAAAAGACTTAGCATGAGACACCATGTGATGAGCTGGTAGAATTTTTGTTTAAATGTTTATCACATGTGGAGGAAATAACCTTCAAACAAACAGACCATACATTCTACCATATTTTAAAAATTGTGCGCCGGGCGTGGTGGTGCACACCTGTAATCCCAGCACTTGTGAGGCAGAGACAGGTGGATTTTTGAGTTCGAGGCCAGCCTGGTCTATAGAGTGAGTTCCAGGATAGCCAGGACTACACAGAGAAACCCTGTCTCGAAAAACAAAAAACAAAAAACAACAACAAAAAAAAAATTGTGCTGTATACAGCACTGTTGAAGATAACACATTATTCAACGAAGACTTCTTACCCACATCTGTTTGCAGTTTTACTGATTATCTTTAAAAAATTGGATGGCCATTGAAAATGGCGTGTGTTTTGTTCAGCTGTGTTTGTCGTATTACCTAGGAATAGAATAGAAGCCCGTGGAGCAACCTGACTACTTTTCTACCCAATTCTACAAAAGGTTACAGACGATTCCTCAGTGTGCCCACTGGGCATGTCATTCTAGTCAACTCCCTGTTCGCTAGGTTCCTGCTCTTGTCCTCGTGGACTGCAGCTACCTCTACCTGGGACCTTTGCATCTCTTACGCACTTTGGGAGAAAGGCTTTCTGGATGGTTTCTCTTCCTGGCCCCCCTTTTCCTGCGTATGAGGTCACGGTGCTCCTTCCCTTTGCCACATTCCTATTGTGTTTCTGCTCTAGACGATTTTAGCCAACCTGGTCTCCTCTCTAGCCCAGCTTCCAAGGCTCTCCCCCCCACCCAGGTACCAACTTAATTTAGTAGCCATCGCAGTGATGTTAAAAGCAACGCTTTAAAGGTGCAGTTAGAAATGATTTTACAAGAGGGTCTGGTCTCATGCTAACTCTTCGGTGTCAAAGACCTTCAAATGAATCCCATTTGGCAGAGAGCTTTCATTTAGGCAAACACCTCTGAGTAGCTCTAAGCCACACCCCTACTGAGTGGAAAAGGCTGGGATGGAGGCAAGGTCTGAATTCTAAGCCGCTTCTTGTCTGGTTCCTGCTTTTTCACAGCACATTCTTTGCTCTGCTTGGCTCAAGTCCACCTTGGAGTTCTAGCACTTGCTGGCATCTCCTCCCAACACACCCCAGCACTTTCACTACCCACACTGCCTCACAATTCCGTGCCAGGACGCAACGGTATGTCGAAGTACCCACTCCTTCATGTTCACTTCCTAAAGGGTCTGCCACACAGCTGCCCCCCTCTCCTCTCCTCTCCTCTCCTCCCCTCCCCTCCCCTCCCCTCCCCTCCTCTCCTCTCCTCTCTTCTCCTCTTCTCTCTCTCCCTCTCTCCCCTCCCCCTTTCTCTTTCAATAGTTTTCCTAGCAAAGGGTTATAGCTGAGTTTCTGAGCCTCATTTTGCATCAAATTATTCTTCCTCATGAGGGGCTGTCCTGTATTAAGCAGTGTACATACCACTAACTCCTTTGGTACTGAAAAACAAAACAAAACAAAACAAAACAAAAACCTTTGGACACTAAGATGTTCTCTAGGAAACAAATTGCTCCAGTCTGAACCTCTGGCTTAGTTTGTCATTGTTCTCCAGCTGTGTGGGGACGTGGGGTCTTTACTAAGGGCAGCGTGCTGTACCATGACCATCCTTGAAGGTATCTGGGCAAAGACAAAGCTCAACATAAGTTACAGCCCCTACTTGTATCTCTCTTGGGCAGCTATTGTCTCAGAGTTGAAACATCCCGTATTCCCTACCCACCCAGAGGGGAGGAAGGATGCTCCAAAGACTCAGGAAGTAAACAAAACTTACAAGGCTGAGGAAACTTATGGCACTGAAGAGGATTCACACGGCCCCTCCTCAAGGGAAAACATCTGCTGCAGAGGTGGCGGTGCTCTGTGATGAAGCCTCCAAGCTGCATGCAGAGCCTCCTAAAGCAGTTGGGCATGGATACAGATATAGCTAGCACTGAACCACTGCCTTAGCATAAACAGGGGACTTGGTTCTATTACCAAACACTATCAATCAATCACACACACACACACACACACACATACACACACTGAAAATGGGTGTTCAAATAAAAACTTGCATAAAGTTTTCATATCAGCACTTCTCATAATAGAAGAAGTAGAAACATTTCTTCAAAAAGTAGAGACGTTTCAGACACCCATAGATGGACTAATGAATGAATGAGTAAATGTCCATCCATACTACTGAACACTATCCACTCGTAAAAAGAAGGAGTGGCCTAGGGGCTAAGGCAGGAGATCTTTGAGTTCCAGGCTAACTTGATTTGCATTGAAAGTTCTAGGCCAGACAGGGACATACAGGGAGACCCTGTTTCTCTTTCCACTCTCCAAGAAGTTAGACACAAAAGGCATGTACTAGTGGACTAGTGGTTCTGCTTCTCAGAAATTCCTGAAATAGATTGTTACAGCGATAGAGAGCAAATGAAATGTTTTCAGGAATGGAAGAGAAAGCTACGGAAAGCAACTTCTCAAGCATGAGGGTATTCGTTCAGAAAGATGAAAAATTATTTTCTTATTTTAAAATAGTCACTGTTTAGTCTCTGAAAGTTCCATATATTTATACATTGTATACTGATCATATCCAGGAAGGATGACAATATTCTGGAAGTAGATACTGGTGGAAGGTTGAAATCTAGTGAGTATAGTAAATGTTTCTCAAGTGCAATTTTTAAAGTGGATGAAATGGTGACATTCATGCTAGGTGCATAATAGGAGGAGGCTATGGGAGGGGCTCAAAGAACATGTAGAGCTGAGACTCGTGGTCAAAGGTAAAGGTGACCCCCCCCCCCATAAGGATGCAAGCCAAGCGGACTGGCGTGACCAAGGGGGACAGCTGAAGAGTCTCTCTATAATACTGACCCTGGCATAATTAATTAAAGTGCACAGTGCATCTTTACAGGAGACCAAACATTCCCAAACCGTTTCAGCTAATGATCCATAGCAACATATAAAGTAGAATAGTATATTCTTTGAATATCACCATAAAATACTATTTTTTTTCTTCTGTGACTTTAAGGTACCTATTTATTTGGATAACTCCATTCTCATTCTTTAAAAAAAGTAACATATGATTGGCAAATACTGAGTCCTTGTGGAGAAGAAACATAGGTAATTTTCTTCGTATCCAAAGCGAATCCACTTCTCATTACTTTAAGAACTAAATATGTGCGGCTTACTTTTGATTTCTTATAGCAGTAAAGTACAACTTTCAGGTCAGTTTGAAATAATGCTTATTCACAAGGAGATCAACAGCCTTGTGTGTGTGGGTGTGTGTGGGTGTGTGTGGATGTGTGCGCGCGCATGATTCCTGCAGAAGAGGCCCACTGACAGTCACAGAGGGATCTGTCAGCAAGACAAGTCTGTGGAGTGATGAAGTCCAGCCCCACAGAAGAGAGTGCTTGGTGATCGTGTTTTGGACTTTACCTTGCAGATTTCTGCAACGGCAGGGTTAGAGGTTACCCCAGAATGCCATCTTTCAAGTCTTCAGTTCTTGGCTACTTTATACTCCTTGGGTTTTCTCAGCCCCACACTAAGGCTGTACCACCTTTCACAGGCTTTCCTCATGAACTAAGCAAACGTACTACCATTCTCCAGTCAGACACAACTGTCACAGATCATCACCCCCTATGGCTCCCAAATAAATACGCCTAGGTTTCAGAAAAGCTTCACAGCCTGACTGACAACCAGAATCTCGACTCAGCAATCCATTCAGCTCAGTGGGAAAAGATGGCTTTCAATGGTTCTGCACTGTAAGGCCAAGGCCAGCACTGTGGAGAGAAGTGAAACTTACCTCTTCTATGTGAACAAAGGTGTAACTATGATATCCAAGATGGCCTGACATTATTTTCATCTGTCAATGGTGTGGAAAACTTTGTAGTGCAATTCAGTACAAAATGTTATGTAAGTAGACAGCATCAAGAAATGTATAACAATTATCTACTCTTGCTATCATGAAATAAAAAGAGGATAAGACCCGTATCTTAAATTCTTTCTAATTATGGTAGGAAAGTTTAACCTAAGATGTTTAGAAGTATAGATTATTTTCTATATACTCTGTGTTCTAGATTATTCTAGTGTATACTATTCTGTTGGTAGATTTTGAGCTATATTTAAGGTGCTTAAGTCAAGAAGTGTGCATTCCAATTTAGGATTTAGTTTGATAAATAGTATTTTATTTAGGTTTTATTTAGGTTTGACACAGCTTTAAAAGTTTAAAAGTAACATATTAAACATTTTGCTTTTGACTTTGCCCTGGGGTTTTGGCATCCAATTGTTTTGTTAGAAATTCCAAACTATGTTTGCTAAAATTTCAAATCTGTCTCTCAGATTTAACTGGCACCTTGTGATTTCTCAACCACTGCCATTCCTACTCTGTTGGGATTTTGGTGTTGAACTTTTTTTCTGTTTTCTGGATACTAACCCTTACCTTCCCACTACAATAAGGGAAACTTTGGATCTATAGTCCAACATAGAGAGCGTCTATGATATTCTTGACTATTTCTTCCTCAGTCTCTTCCTCTGCAAAATAGGGAAATGACACTATAGAATTTTTCGTGGATAATTGAAACATTTAAACACACACACACACACACACACACACACACACAAATAGAGGATAGATATAGAGTCGGTAGACAGGGAGATGGTCTACAGATATATACCAGATGGCAGGTGACCGATGTAAAGATGCTCTACTAACCCATCAAACCGGAGCCTCCTCTGCCCCCACTCAAAGTCTGAAAGTTGGTACCTAATACCTTGCATGGTATCACTGTATATAATCAATCTGTGATGTCTTCTCTAACAAACAGAACACTCACTTTAAATAACACAATAATTGTTTTCTGTGATATTCTAAAGACTTCTTTTTGGTTATCTGTTTGTGTCTGTGTGAGTGTATACACATGTCAATGAAGTGAGCCTCTCAGCAGGTGATGGGAAGCCAACCCAGTTCCCTGCAACAACAGTACCTGTTCTTAACGTCTAACCCATCTGTCCAAGCACTGTGATGTTTGTTTCTGATTATTCCCCGTGTCCTTATTTTGAAGGGGATCACAAACACAGACCACTAGACTACCGATAATATTCCTCAACTATGGTTAAAGAACACATACAATTAACTTCATTTCAACTTAGTCTCAAAACAACTTTGAATATTGATTAGTATAGAAACATCTATTAATACTAATTTTCCCCTATAGGAAATGTAATAAAAGAACGAATTGGATTTCTAAAGCCATTGGAATGGTGGTGTCCAATAAACAATGAATGCTGTTTTTATTGGTCTGTTAGAACTATACATATCTGAAAATAGAGGTTTATAATCTGAAAGTTTTACTTTGGCTTTCCTACTATTTTTAATTTTTCCCCTAGTGGTTAATATGCCTCAGTAAAAGGTAGAGTTTTATTTGACACATTAAAGCATGAGCAAATCAAAAGATTTCCAAAAAATGCAGAGAATGTCTGAAACCAACCCTAATAAAAACAAAAATACACTTGAAGTATGTGCAAAAGCTAATTCTTCTTATAACCATTTACCTTAGGCCACCAAAATTAACATATGTTGGTATTATTTTGGATTTTGGAATTATTACACCTATTGAAGGCACACAATAAAACAAAAAATATTTAATATACTGGGCAATATTTAATATATTGAGGTACCCAAAACAATCTGTTGGGCAAAAAATTGAGATCTTATTATTACAAAAAATTACTTGGGCAAAAGTGAACAGAAAAATAGTCACTCCTATATCCTAGCATGCCTGGTGGGATTCTTTAAGGGAAGGAACATAAATTAAAACGGTTTGCAATCTAAAGTTGGAGATACTAGTTGTTTGAAACACGAACTGTAACAAATCTGTTTTGCAGAAGGTTCCTGTTCAGTTCTGTGTCTTAGAAGTAAATAGGCAATGAAATAAATTGGCAATGAGACTTCATTAGTATTTTGATTCTTGGCTAGAAGTAGAATCTTCTAGCAAACGGGAGAACAAATGGTGCTGATTCGGGTGTATCTGACATCTACAAAGGACAAGGTCATCAAATTCCAAAAAAGATTAAAGTGTATGGGCAAGGACAGGCTGAAATGGGCTTGTCCACATGTCTTCTGGCGCACCGGAACTTGGGCTCAAAGCAGGAAACTTGAAGAGACGGTCAAAGGTGAACTCTATTTTGGGAAGGTTCTGGTTTGTTCTTCCTGTTCTGCCTGCTTCCTTCCTTAAGAAGGCGCTTCCTTTTCAGCCATTTTTCCTCTCCTGTCAGGGCAAGCACGCACAGCCCATCAAGTGTTAGATAGGGCCAGTTAATCAGCAGGAGTACGAGCTCACGTGTTGTCTACCTCCAGGACTGCTACTTTCCCCCATGGCCAAAGTTAATCCAGCCTATAATAGTCTTTGGCATTAAGCCATGGAAGAAAACAAACACAAATATGTAGAGCTGGAAACTTCTTTGGGAATTTTCTGGACACTTACTAATGAAGATGGGACGCTCGGATGAGGTGTTCGGCTCTTTATTCTCTGCTATTTCGGTTCCATGAGTTCCCCCCTAGCTATACCAGGAAATGAAAGACAGTTGAGATTTCTTGGAGAGGCCTTCATCTTAACCAATTAAAGGTTGTTGCGTAAGACGGAAATGTCTGTTCCTTCTGCACCCCAGTGCACAATCACTTAGAGAGTAGCTATTCTGTAAGGGGGGGGGGGCTCTGCCTTTTGGAGTGTGACTCTTGAACAAGAGTAAGCTTCCCTTAGATTGCTGAAGTGGATGCAGGGCACCTTCAAAAGGTTCCCCCCCTTTTTCTCCTCTTTTAAATGCTACTTCAATTTACATTACCCCACTTGCATTTAGAGGGTTCCCAGCAAAATCAAGAGATCTGTTAAGAGTTTAGGAAAGAACGTGGAAAGCAGGCTGGCACCTACAACCAGCAAGGGCCATACTCAAATGTTTCTGCCGTCGGCGCTGGATAAAACAAGTCCAAGAAACACCTATGCCACTGGGACTGATGTGGCCACAGTCAAGAATCCATTTTGGCAAACAAGTCCAAGGTTTTTTTTGCTCTCTACACACAGATAGGTGTTGGGTTTTCATCTGTGGCTTGTTTGTTTGAACACCAGTCAGTTTGTTATACATATTCTGATTAATGTAGCGCAGACTTACATTTTGAATTTTCTGGTGAAAACTCAAAGTACTTTCACATGCCACTTCTGAATAAAGAATACTCTGTAAATCCTTCCTGAAATAGCACAAACTAATGTTGTATGATGAAGAGCAACACGTGATAACACAGAACTGTATATATAGACTTGCCCCGTTCTTCCAATTAATGTTACCTGTGGACGCTGGTAGACTGACCAACTACTGACTCTGTAAGCACCTATGCTTCCCTGTCTTGAGTATTGGCCAGCATGCATGATCAGATTTAAAATGTCAAAGAGTGAACTTCCCTTTCAAGGGTTTTGGGGGGAGATGCTAATAGAATCGTCTGATGGGCATAATGTATCAGACTTATAGGCCCTACATTTCCATAATGGTTTATACCACTTTAAACTCCATTATCTGCAGGTGAGATCTGAATATTGATTCAGAAAATAATACTCTTCATACAGGGATAGCTGTTTGTCTGTTTTCTCTTTTCTCTTCTCTTCTCTTCTCTTCTCTTCTCTTCTCTTCTCTTCTCTTCTCTCTCTCTCTCTCTCTCTCTCTCTTTCTCTCTCTCTCTCTCTCTCTCTCTCTCTCTCTCTCTCTCTCTCTCTTATTCATATTGACTCTGAGTCATTGAGAGCTCTGCACACACTCAGGTTTTGATCCAAGAAAGATTATGGTCTACTTGGCTATATCAAAAGATTTAATTGGTTCTGTGTTTTTATCAAGTGATTCAATTCAAAGCTGTCTGAACGACACAAACCAGAATTGCACAAACTAATACGAGGAGGCTAAACGTCATGAGCAGCTTTGACAAAAACCTAGAGCACAAATGTGAAATGGCTCATTACTACCCTGCATAGACTACAGGGATTAGAGGTGGGATGGAGCACTGAATGTATTCTGAATTCTCTGCTCAGAGTGATCGTATTAATTAAAATGTATTGTTTTTTTATGTCCCACCACTTATTTAATCCCAATTGCAGATAATCTCAAAGATCAGTCAGGAAAATCCTATACAACCAAGAGACCATGATTTGGAAATTCAATGATGGGTCTTGGCTGAGAGGATCTCATACCTGTGAGAGCTCCCGAAGTATATTAGCTACAGGAAGCAGAATTGCTTTCTCAGATGCATCACTGATAGATTAAAAACTTGAGATGTAGGCTCTAATGTGATGCTGAATTTTCCAACATCAGGGTCCCTTCTTGGAGACAGACTCAGAATGGTAAAACGTGACAGAAGATGAAGGAAGGCTTTGGGAGGTTAGGTGTGGACTATTTGTCAGAGCTGATTTCTTGTGGCAAATCTATTACTTTTCATTATCTCAACTTTAGGAATCATACGCAAATGGACAAGTCATTAAATAATCATTTGATATTATGAATTCATGACTTTTATTAGTACTTAATTTAGTACATTTTGAGTTGAATATGTTGGCATTTACATAGCTGGTATTTGCACCAAAACTACTGTTCAGACAACAAATTGCTATATTGAATGTTTCTATCCTTTCATATATATATATATGAAAGTAAAAAACATAGAACATTTTTCAAATCCCCATCAGTGCTAAATGTACAACCTCCCAACAAAACTCTAATAATACAAGAATAAAAGCCTAGAGAATATAGTCTTTAGAGTTTCTTCTGTCTTGTTCCAGCAATATTATTTTTATTTGCATATATATGTACATATACATATATGTGCTTATATACATATATTTGAAAACACACACACACGTGTGTGTGTGTATATATGTGTATATATGTGTATATGTATATACACACACACACACACAAACATGTTCAACATTATCAGCCATTCGCACAGAATGGGCAACGGCAAGTCACAACCACAAATCGCTGGTGACACATCTATTAGGATCGCTAATAACAGAAAAGCATGTTCAGGAGGATGTGGAGGAATTTGAAGTCTCAGATGTTGCTGAGGAGAATGGAAAACTCAGTTGCTGCCTGGGAAAACGGTTTGGCAGTCTCTCAGAAGGTCCAGGGCAGATGTAACATTCATGACCTAGGAATTCTGGCATTTATCCCAGAACAAAGAAGATGTATTTTCACATATTTACATATATGCTAACACACGAGGCAACATTACTCATACTGACATCTATTATAGAAACAACACAAATGTCTCTTAATTGATACAAAGATAACTATGGTAGGTGGCATACACATATAGTGGACTATTTTGTGGCAATATAAAGTAATAAAACATTGACACATGCTACATTGTTACGGACCTTGAAAATCTCGTATCAACAGTAGAAGACAGCCCAAGAGGCCTTGGTAGGTTAGGATTCCACTTATATGGCATGGTCTGAATATTCACAAATGGACAGCAGGCCAACAGTTATCTAGGACCAGGTTACATGTGCAATGAAGTATGATGATAACATGCTCAGATATTATCTCAGGTTACAGAACATATTACACGTGTGCACTGCAGTTCTATGACAGGCTACTGAACTGTATGTCTTAAATGGGCGAATAGTGCACTGTGTAAATGATAATTCAATAATGGTGAAGGGAGGGAGAGGGGAAGGAAGAGGCGGAAGAGGAGAAAAAGAACTTTTTTCCTCGAGTATACATTTATACACTGCCACTTGCAGGGACATTTCCTCACCGCAGTAAACTAAGGTGCTACTTTACATCTCAGGTTGAGAAAGGAAACATGCATTAGATCCCGAGAGTCTTCATTCTGCTCCAGTTGGTGACCTGCAGCTATGGAAATGTCTGGCCATCTTAGAGACCAGACAGATCAGTAAAATGAATTTGGTCCCATGTGGACCTCAAAAGTAATGGCCAGAAGCTTTGATGTTGTCAAACAACTAACCAAATAACACTCTGGGTAAAAAGAAAACAGATGTCCAGCCCCCACCAGGGCTGGCTTTGATCTCGTCTGTGGCGGCTGCCCACTCATAAAGAACACCAGGAACTTTGTTGCTTTTCTTAACAAGCCTTACTTGATTAGGTTCACTGATTTCATGCACACCAAACAGGCGGGAAACGGAACAGCTTTCGAAGAAAGGACTTTGATGTTTCACTAACACCAGCCAGCAACGGATTTCTTGCACTCTCAGCCAGTAAATGGTGATTATGAGATTTTTATATATATATATATAAATGCTATGTTCAGTCTCTGCTGGTGTGGATCGCGTTAGAAACTGTCACAGCCAGGCATCAGAGACTTCCTGGGAGTTCTAGTCACATATAAGGGGAGAGCTGCTCTTCCTGGCTGAAAAATCGCACATTGCCTCTTTGAAAGTCATTGCCTATTTGCTTTTTGATGCTGTTCAACTAAAAAGCAAAGGATGGGGCTCCTGGAGAGACAGAGCAGAGGTTAGACCACCTGCTGTTCTTCCAGAGGACCAGAATTTGATTCCCAGTATCCACACCCAGGCTACTTACAACAGCCTGTGACTCCAGCTCCAAACACTCCCACTCCTTGCCTCCAGGGGGAGTGCCCATACACATTGGAATTCACACACACACACACACACACACACACACACACACACACTTTTAAAACTTTTAAAAAATGTAAATGATGAAATTGAAAACAGGGAGCAGCTGTCTGGTCTGATTTTCTAGTTTAAGAGCCCACAGGCTAAGAACCAGCTTGTCCAAATTCACGCAGTTTATTGGATTAAGCACTGTGTGTGTCCCTATATCAGAATAGTTTTAATTTCTCCTGTCCTCTCATTATTGATGAACGACGACGACGACGACGACGACGACGACGACGACGATGACGACGAGTTGCATTTTAAGTTTTCCATAGATATCTTCATTGGTTATCAGGTCCCCTGGTGTCTGGGGACAACATGGGACGTAACGAACCCGAACATATCTGAAATGTCCAGTTTGGCCCACAGAACGTTTTTGTTCCTTCTAGTATGACATTAACAGCCATTCGTGACTTCTTAGCTACCTGGCCAATGTGGTGGCTCTGTTCTCTGGGGGGAAAGAAGTGATTCCGTTTCTCTCGGCCATTGGCGTCTGCGTGGACACAGTGTGGTGTCAATGGCACAACAGTTTTGTCAATGTGAAAAACAGGCTTAAAGTGGGGGGCACAGATAATGCTCGAGCAGGACTCTGAAGCCTGGATCGGGCATTGTCAGGTTATCTGCCTCCCCAGTCCTTCCCGTACCCCGAAGAGATGGAGAGCCATCCCTACCGACTGCCTTTCCAGGCCTGTAATGCAGCTATAATCCAAGCGTAGAGAGGAATCCATGGACCTCCGCTCCCCGCCCCACTTAAGAGTCCTTAATATCGCCTTGGCTGCTTCGAGAGACTGATATTTAGATAAACATCTCTGGAATTCAAAAACCAAATACGAGTTTCTCGACGCGTCACCCCTCACACTTCATCAGACGGGATTCTTGGAAACGGCTATGTATGCCATTATCCAGTCGCCTAGATGATAGATCGAGCTTTTCTGTGTTGGAATTTTTTTTTTTTTTTTTTTTTTTTTTTACATTTCTCTAATTACTTAGCGAGAGAAATAGAGGTATGGAGGGGGAGAGGTAAGGAGGGAGGAAAGGATGGAGGGAGGGGGAGGGGAAGAGAGAGGGGGAGGGGAAGGTAGAGGGGGGGAGGAGGGGGAGGGGGAGAGGAGGAGGGGGAGGGGGAGAGGAGGAGGGGGAGGGGGAGAGAATACGCATGTCCTAGCATAAACCTGGAGGCAGAAGACAACTTGTAACTTGAGGGGTCAACTCTTTTCTTTTACCACGTGGGTCTGGGGATAGAAGGGAGATTGTCAGGCTTGGTAGCATGTGCCTTCACCTGCTGAGTCATTCCAACAGCCTGCCTTTTTCCTTCCTTCCTTCCTTCCTTCCTTCCTTCCTTCCTTCCTTCCTTCCTTCCTTCCCTCCTTCTTTCACAAAATAAAGTTTTATTTGTTTAATTCTCCCAAAATAAATAACAGCACTTTTGGAAGAAATAAGCACATATTGGACATGTGAAAAACAGTATCAGTCAAACTTTTGGTTACTGAGAACTTTGTGACTGATTTTTATGTACTTGAGAACTCCGGCCACGGTCAACATTAGTAAGATGTTTTAGTCCGTCTTTACTTTACTTTTATATATTACTTTAATAGTTAATATTTCCTTTCCCTTAAAACATTTTGAATCTGAATGTTATTTAGCGTTGGATTCCCATCGTGGATATATTCCAAAGAGAGGATTAGCAGAGATGGGAAGACCTGCCAGGCATTCCAAATGGAGGTTGTGTAATCTCACAATTAACATTCGACTCATCTTCTATCACGCTGCTTTCGGCTCCAATAAAATATTTAAACATGTGAAGGAAAGTGGGGGCAATTTGGCTTGCCATCTGGATATTTTGTCAATGCAATGATTTGATACGGGGACATGCCTGAATCGATCAATTCCACCCAGCTGTGTAGCAGTAAATGTATCTGTCTGTCTATCTGTCTGTCTGTGTCTACTTGTCTGTCTACCTCTATCTATCTACCTATGTATGTATGTATGTATGTATGTATGTATCTATCTGTCTGTCTGTCTGTCTCTATCAACCAAACTTACCCACCTATCTCTATATATCTACTATCTATCTATTAATCAAATCTACCCACCTATCTCTATCTACCTACCTACTCTACCTATCTCTATCTTCTATCTGTCTGTCTATCTATCTATCTATCTATCTATCTATCTATCTATCCATCTTCCCACCTATCTATTAAACCTATCCCACCTTCCTGGCTATCTATCTTCCCGCCTATCTCTGTCTATTTACTCTCCCCTCCCCTCATATGCAGAAGAGATCTGGGGTCTGACCGGTGAGATTGACTAGATGATTCACCTTTTCTCCCCTGTGAGGCAATAAGGTGACACAAAACGCCTCAAAAGTCTCCCAAGCTATAGCAAATAACACATTTTCTTTCCTCATTCTCTTTAACCTTTTCCTTATTTTTAAAATAACAAGAATTGTACAAGTCAGGGTAAAAAAAACCTTAGATCATGTGGTAGTTACTTCTGTTTAACCTTTTTATACTTAATAATTTGATAACACTATGCAATTATCTCTAAACTAGATACTGACCCCTCAGCAGGCAGTCCATGGCAAAGATGGATTTCAATGAAACATTCAGTGACTAATTGGAAGTTAGGGAGGAGAGGTCTATTTCAAGTACATTTCCTGTTTACACAAACACTGCAGCCCAATCTTTCTCAGCATCCTGCAGTCAGCCTTAATTAAGGCTTTTGTTTTGGCCACGTAGCTACTTTAAGACAAAGTACTTAGTCTATGAGGAAAAGCCTTGTATATGTGGAAATCCGAGAGATATCAAGAAATGGGAGCAGTTTTTCTCCATGTCCCTGTCTTAGAGGGACAGAGTAGGGAGAGTGTTTGCTTTAATCCATCTCCAGTCATTTGTCTGGGCTTAGGTTGAAGATTAAAAAACAACAACAACAACAACAACAAGAAAACAGTCCATGCAAGTTACCTGGCTATGATAAGCCCCAGGGAGTTGTACAATTAGACCCTGAAGGCTCATTAAATCAGATAAGACTCTGTTCACAAAAGCTTAAAAAATTAATTTTGTCTCAATTTTTTTTTTTTGGACGTAGAATTTTGTCAAAAAAAAAAAAGATTTGACATAAAACAACAATAACAGCAGAAACCATCCCAAATTAAAACAACTAATTTGCAAATCATACTGTCATAAGTGATGACAAGACACAGAATATGTTGATTCCAGGCAAAAATAACATATGTCATTGAGACTGTGAGATCTTTGCTCCTCCTTGTTTTCGTCTGGCACCCAGGAAATTTAGTTACGGCCGTGGAGATCTGTGCTAAGTTTTAATATGGAATCCAATCCAGACATTTGGTGAGGATGGCAAGTTTGGATGTGTTTGCAATTTTATACATATAACCATTTAATAATAAAAAGCTAAGGGGAGGCACTTAAAAGAACAGGCATAATTATCTTTGACTTCAATTTACACACAGACATGAATCACTTAGTGTCTTTTTTCTTTGTGTTTAACTTTGGAGAACTGTCAGTGGGTCAAGAACAGTCCTACCTTTATTTACGGCTATAAGATGAAATACTAACGCTGAATCAATGAATCTAATGCTAGATCTTTAAAAAAAAACAAATTGGAATATTGAAGAAAGATAGGGGAGAATGCATGTAATTCCTCCTGAGACTAAAAGCCAAAGCCAGTTGGAATACCCAGTGTCCTGTCTATCTTCTCTCAGCTTCCCAGAATGGTAAAGTTCTTCAGTGTCTGTTGCTCTAAATCTGCTCTAAACTAGGGATTCTTCCCGGCTCATTTGTATCTGTGTCCTTTTGCAGGGGAAATAGGTGAGCTATGTCAGGGAAGTCTCATTAGGCTAAAATGTTGTGGTAATTAATCCATTAAGACTACTAGAGATGTATTTTCTCTTTTAGAATGAAGGATAATTAAGCCTGGCGGAAAGTCAGTCTGAAAGAGGCTGCAGTAAGAAAATGGAGCCAGATGGCCCATCCTCACCACCAGACCACAGGAAGAGTTAATTTGGACAAATTGCCACAGACACTTGCAGTCATGTGACCTTTAATTTCTCACGGCTTTAAAGCATCCATTAAAGGAAACTGAAGGACAAAGCCTACGCACAGTCCAGCCGACAAATGCTTTCTGAGAGATGTCTGTAGAGGACCTTCACTGCTGCTTAATATGCAAAGAAGTTGGGAGCAGTGAAAGACAACATGGGGCTTAGAGGGTTACACGTAAGCGAGTACTTATGTTTTGGGGGCTCTGATGAACCCCATTTAAATAAATTCTGGGAAAGGGGAAAGCCTTTGGAATGTAAACAAAGAATATAGAAAAAAATAATAATAAAAAAAAATTCTTAGCGACCTATTTAAGACAAATCCAAAATGTGTCCTGAGAATAGGAGCCATTTCAAAGTATTTGTATCAGAAGAAAACATCACCTTATTCAAGTATTGACTCAACATCGAAGGCACAATCGATTGTGTGGCTTTAGCAGAATGAATGGTGCAAGCTCAAGAAATGTACCAAGCTGTGTGTCTGGCTGTCATTTCTTTAAGTCTTATTAGTTTTTCTTACACGTTTACTTCATTTTCTGCTGATTTCAAGGTTTAGAGCTTATGTTAGCTTCGCTTGTTCGTTGAACTAGTGGGAGATGTGACTGCAAGATACTGTCTGCTTCTCTTTGAAAAATTAATATTAGAACTGAAGCTAAAACCTAAAGGTCCCCAACTTGCCTGTCAACCTGACCATCAGCTGCTTGGCTGTCACCCATGTGAAATCACCAGTAACGCCTACAGCAGACGACACCTGATAGTGATGCTGTTGAGTGAAACCACAGGCCTCTGGGCCCTTTCTAAAACTAATTGCTAGCTGGCTGGGTGTGGTAGCACGTGCTTATAATTCTGGGAAGATCCTAAGTTCAGGGCCATCTCCAGCTATATGTGAGACCCTCTTTCAGCCAGAAAAACAAACATAAAAACAACAAACCCCGAAAGGAAACATGAAACCCAAAACAACAACGATCAATAAGAACAAAACCAAAAAGCTCCCTGCTCTCTGAAAATACTCCTTCTAGAGACTTCCAGAACTCTAATGCCGGGAATTTTATTGTATGGACTATATACCAGCACGAGCTGGAAACGCTCCAACCATATAAATTAGGGCTCTGTGAGATAAATAGCCTAATGAGTGGTGATTCTAACTTGGTATCAAGAATTTCATGACGTAATACAACTTGAGGGTCAATCCTATGAGGTCACACTTATCCAAGAGAGCTATCTACTGAATGCTCGTTGATCCACTGCGTGCATGATGGACAAAGTTATAGCTGGTTGTTGCTGGCTCCTAAAGTCTGGGTTTAAAGGAGACAGAACTAGTCCTAAAAATAATTTTGCCTCTCTAGGCCAAGAAATGAACTGGAAACCACTGAAGATTTCCAGGTTTAAATATTCCCTATGAAAGGGAAGAGGTTGATGGCTCGGGGGTGGGGGTGGGGGGATAAGGGGTGGGGAAGGGTGGAGTTACGGGGGTGGGGGGGAGGGGTATAGGTTCCTTTCCAGCTCCAACCTTGAATGATTATATAAATCTATTTCACCTACAAGTGTCCATATCATTCCACTCCCTCCCCCCATTTTTTAAAAAATACTTTTTCTTTCTAAGGACCAAACAGAAAGTGGGAAAGGCCATGCCCAATGCTGAAGGGGAGGAGAGTCAAGAGACCAAAGGCCTTCCCATTGCCGGGCTTCTGAGTACCCTGAGGAGAAATAATTATAGTATCTCTGGAGCAGAGCGCAAACCGTCTTGTTTCACTGTCTGGGCTGTACCCAACTGTTTTTAAACAGCACTAATGTAATACATGTGTAGGAAGAAACAAAGAAGATAGAGGAAGAGCAGAGGAAAGGAAGAGAGGAGGAAGAGACAGGAAGGAGGGGGAAGGGGGACTGAGAGAAGGAAGGAGGGAAGGGACAAAAAGCACCATTCTGACATCCTTGAAGTAAATATTCATAATTATTGGTAGATATCTTTGTCCTGACACACACACACACACACACACACACACACACGCACACATATCTCCCAATTAAAATTTCTTGTATGTATATGTCAACACTTGCATGTATGCTGATAAACTAGAATTTTATTATCTTAAGGTAAATCTTAACATCTCTGTATAGACTCAGCTAATAAAAAAGCAGGTAGGTATCAGCTCAATTAACTAATCCTGGCCATGGTTACTAGTTAGACCTTATTCCTGGACTCCTGCGAAGCCATATGGAATCATCCTGCAAATCAGAAGAACATCCCCTCTTTTCACAGCCCCCATCCTACAAGATAGTGGGACATTTAACACATTGATCAAAGCCATCTCTCCTTTATGGACTGGACCTGCTACTGTCTCAGGTACATATTCTCAAAAAGCAAGAAAGGAGAAAACCAAGTGACTGTATGTATATGCAAAACCTGTCTACCAAATTCAGCTGTTGCCTAATTTGTTTTGGTGTTCCAACTAGATCTTGTACCCTCAAGCCAAAGACGGGCCTTCTTTATACCTGTACCCCATAGAATCTGGCAGAAAGCCGTGGGCACAGTAGGCTCAGCCCGTGTTGGCTCAGCTCCTGGTTGTTCTAAGGTAAATAAATCCACACCCTCCTGGAGGCACACTGCAATACATAAGTGCTCCTCCTTCTCTCCAGTCCATAAAGAAGAGATGGCTTTGATTAATTTGTTAAATGTCCAGCTATCCCGTAGGATGGGTGCTCTTAAAAGAGGGGGGGTGTTCTTCTGACTTGCGGGATGATTCCGTATGGCTTATCAGAAGTCTAAGGTCTGACTAGTAGACACAACTAGGATTCGCTCCCCCTCTGGGACTTGGAGATCTGAGGATATCAACTCCCAAGAATCCTATGGCTGGGAGCCCATAGGCAGGGCAGATCCTCTCCAATGTGCCCTAGGTTGCACAGGGAGCAAGGAGATCAGTTTATTTTCCTGGAAGCTCACATAAAAATCATTCCTCTTAAATGATGCATACATATGCATTGAAGTGCGCTTCCAGGAGGCTGTGGGTTTTCCTTGAACTGGCCGGAAGCTGAGCCAACATTGACTAAGCCTACTGTGTGTACCTCGTTCTGCCAGCTTCGATGGGGTACAGGTATAAAGAAGGCCCACCTTTGGCTTTAGGGCACTAGGTCTAGTCGGAACAGCAAAACAAATCAAGCAACGTAGTGGATTTGGAAGACAGGTTTTGAACGCACAATTACTTGGTTTTCTTCTTTCTTGCTTCCTATAAAAAGACATTGGGTAAGAGAGTTCTTCTCTCCGGTCCATAAAGAAGAGCAAGTAACAGACTATACCTTCTGTTTACTTTGAAGAAATAACTGCAGAAGTCATTGCTGGGTGCACATAGAAGGGAAACCTTCCAACAATAAAGGCAGAATTACATAACGTAAAGTATGTAATTTTTTACTCGTCGGAGAGGAATGAGTCGAAGAAGAGTGAATAGACTGCAGGAGCTTTATCACTAAAGGCCCAAAGATAGGAATTGCTCTGTGAGGTATGGAGGTTCAAGAGAGTCCCAGGGTCACTAAAGGAAGGAGGGGGCGTGGTAAGCTACATCAGATACGGTGACACTAGTGAAGAAAGATGCGACACAAGTCTGCGATGCCTTCCCCTCCATCAGATCCCAGGCACATAAGTGCCAACCAAGTTCACAGGGATGGACATCAGTACTGTTAACTGGGGAGCAGCCTGCTTCAGTATCTTACTACATTCAAGGGATGCACTTAGGATCCAGGTCAATATTATGCCAAGCTCTGGGAAAGCAACGGCAACACCTAATCAGCCAAGAGGGACAGACGGACTGACGGATGGACGGACAGACAGACAGACAGACAGACAGACAGACAGACACACACACACACACACACACACACACTTGTAGGTGGGCAGAAACCTTGAGAGGGTAAAAAAATCTCCATATGTAGTCTCAGGCCATGTCGAGCTCTCTAGCTTCAAGGGATCCAAGCAGTATTAGAAATGTAGCCTTTTTTTTTTTTTTTTTTTTTTTTTTTTAGTACAAGTGTTGACACTTGCAGAGTGGTAACCGAGAGAGAGGCACATTCCTTTAAGCAACAAAACAATGGGCAAGGTGACTTGAAGTCAGTCAAGAGAGAAAGCAGAGCTCAGGAGGGAAGCCAAGGAGTTTGCGTTTCTGTCATGCTTGTCCTGGTGCCAGAGATAAACAGCAGCACATCCCTTCAGTCTCGGGCGGGCGGCTGGAGAGGCATCTGGGTTGAGCAGCTGCAGTGCCCTCTAAACATAAATCGTCCTCCTCTGCAAATGCACAGTAGACACCCGGGAGCGCCGGTAGGAAGACTCCTTTCGGTACAGCCCTTTATGGCGACTCCAAGGGAACAAATGTCAGCCTCCTATGGAAGTTTCACCTCCATGAGATGTGCTGGGCGGGTGCGTGCGGCTCAGCAGTTTTAGCTGGAAGGGTCTTGCTTTTTCTTCTTAGCCTTCCCCCTCAACCATGGGGGCATTTAGAAGAAAGGAGGGGCTGAAGCTAGACTCAGAGGCGAAAAAGAGTGGGTGCTTTACAGAATGAACACCAAACATTACCTTTCATTTTGCATTCCTTGGTGTGTGGGTACCGGCCTGAGCACCTCATGTGCTGCGTGCTGAATCTGGCAGTTAGTCAGGTGTGTTAGTCAATCGCTCTCTACCTTATGTCAATGTCCACCCCTGTTTTGACAAGTTTTATACACGAGTATGATAGAATATGTTCATATCTGCCCCTTGAGGTAGTCTGGATGAACAGGATCGCTCCATAGGTCCAAGTACTTGAACCTTTGGTCCCCAGTGGGGATTGCTGTCTGGGCGGGTTATGAACTCTTTTAGGAGGTGTGGCTTTGATGGTGGAACTACCTCACTGGAGGTAGGCTACGAGAGTTGTAGGTTTGGACCCACATCCAGTTCACCCCCTCTGCTCCTTGCAGAAGAAGAATTACCTTTCAGCTTCCTAATATGGCTACCGGCTGCCATGTTTCTCTCACCATGAGCCAAAATAAGTTGCGTTGGTCATGGTATTTTGTCATAACAAAAAGTAATTACTATCCTCTCTAACATTCCCCCGGCCCCCACAACATCCCATTCCCCCTGCTCAACCCCAATATCTTCCCAAGATGCCTCCCTTCCAATTTCATGTCTTTGTTTTGTGAGGACTGGGGGGGCTTATCCATGAAGTCCAGTTAATGTTGTCCATATATGCATGGATGTGAGGCCATCCACCGGAACATAGGAGAGCTACATCCTCAAAAGGAATCAGCCTTCTTCCCCAAGCTATTATTCACTGTCAATTGCGACTCGGTAAGGGGGTGGGATCGAGACCATCTACTCCATCTGTGCTAGGACTGTGGCTGGCATGATCATGTATGCATGTATAGGTCTTATGCTGGTAAGCATAGTGCTGCTGGTTCATGAGTGTGATAGCCATGTCATGTCCAGAAGATGGCCTTACACAGCACCTCTCCCACCCTTTGTCTCTTACACTCTTTCTGCCTCCTCTTCTATGATGTTCTGTGAGTGTTGGTTGGTGTGAGGACCACTCAATCCCCTATTCTCAGGACTCTGACTAGTTAAGCACCTGTCCAGTGACTGCTGTCCTCTGCAAAAACGAAGCTTCACTTACCAGCTTGGAGAGAAGACTAGGTCTGTTGGATGATGGTATCTATCTTACTTCTCATTGAACTCAGAGTGACTGATTTTGCTAGACTGACCAGCAAGCTTCAAGGATCTTTCTGTCTTCATATTCCTAGAATAGGAATTATAGTTGTGTGCCACAATCCCAGCTTTTAAGTGAGGGCCGGGGATTGAACTTAAGTTCTTGTGCTTGTATGGCAAGCTTTATTAGTCAAGCCTTATACCCAGGTAAAAAAAAAATTCTGCTTTGAGTAATATAATACCCACATGGTTCATGGTTCATCTAATCTTTCATAACTTTCTTAAGTGGGGAAAAACCACACACACACACACACACACACACACACACACACACAGTTTTAGCAATTTTGCATGGCCAAGTTGTGAAAAGTCACAACTATTCTATTAAAATACAAATGCAGATATACTATTTAACTTATAAATATCTTTGCTCCAAGTGGGAAAAAAATGTTGCACAGTATAAGATCTGGACCTTTCCTGGGGTAGGACTTACTAACAGAGATGGAGGATGTTTGCCATAGCTCAAGTATTAAACTGTAAAAAGTGTCTGGAGAGTGGGAGACTATTTCCTCTAACCAGATGCAGGAGCTGGAGAAAGAGAAGACATGGAGGGCCACAGGGATACTTAAGAGAGAGAAGGAATAGGTACAGAAGGAGAGAGAAATAGACAGGCAGAGAGGAAGGGGAGCAGCAGACCAGGTTCTCTACCCAAAGTCATCTTACACCCAAGTTAGTTATGTTTTCACACGAGCTCGACAATCCTACTTGAGAAATACTGTGCTTCAGTAGAAGGCTTGGAGAGGCCAAATGGTAGATTCACAATGATTCCTGTCAGCAGACTGTGAACTTGGCTCCACCCATAATAAAAACAGATGCTTAGAAACCATTCCAGATGAGAAATGTTTGCAATGTATCTATCTATCTATCTATCTATCTATCTATCTATCTAGATATCACTTTACTGTATATATATATATATATACGTATATATACACACACATATATATACATGTATATATACACACACATATATAGACATATACACATACATATATATATATGTCCTGCAAATATTCACAGTATAAGGGGTGGGAAATTACCTCACATAAGCATGCACATCTTTCTATGCTAAAAGGTTTAATGTGATTTGGGATATATTTCTTTGCTTCATCTTTTCTGGCTTTTCCTTTAGGTATCTCTTTATTTTAGGTTTTTGATATATTTTAGATCAAACTGAATTGTAGATGATAAAAAAAAGATGCCTTCAACATTAATACTTTGGTAAAAAAAAAAAAAAAGTCTATTCATGTAACCGAGAAAAATATAAAGAAACCCTTTCTCCCAGCCCCTCGGGTCCTCTAAAATGCCTAGGTAACTGAGGGAAAACAGAGACCGCTTTCAACAGAGACAAGGGCTGAGAGCTGAGACTCTCACTCTCTTGTGTGGGGACCTCCCCAGGCTGTGTGGGGACCCCACTGTGCTGTTAGGAAGTAAGGGACATTAACGCAGCCCTCACTATCTTTCAAGGGATAATTAGTCCTTTTGGGATATCCAGACCCTTGGTGCCTTCCTTTTCCTCTCGGCTGTTTGCCTTTTGGTCGTTTTTTTCCATGCTTCATTAAAGGAAGTAGCTTCGCAGAGGTGTCCATTTGGCTCACCATTCTGAGTGAAGCCATTGAAGGCAGCTGGGGTTATCCATGGGCTGGGATTATAATGGTGCTTTTCAACTCTTTTAACTCTTTTAAAAGTTAAAAAAAATGTGTGCACTCTAACATAATAGCAATTCTATCACTAATATCTGGTGAGGAAGGCAAACGTGTCATGTGACAGGGCTCCTTGTCCGCTTAGTTCCCAAACACATCCAGTTCCTGTCAGCCCCTCTTGGAAAGACATACTTTCCATAGTGTAATACCCCTAATTCCTTCAGATCTAAGTAGAGCATTAAAGGTTTGCCTAATAGCCCAGTCTTTTGAGTGTTAGAAACTGTACTTGACACATGGGAGGAATACTTTTTTTTAAAAAAGAAAATAAATATTCAGTATTAAGAGAAAAAAAGAACAATATGTTTTTCTAGTACCGTTGCATGTGTATTTCTGTTTGTGAATACTTAAGCTTAGAGATAGCTCTCAACACTCTTGCTCAGATATGGTGAGAATTTGGAACCTGGAATTCAGTGGGAAATGAAAAAAGACAAGACAGCACAAAGAAAGACTGAAAAAAAAGAGTTTGTTCTTTGAAAAGTCAAATGACATTCACAAACCCTTCGACACACTAACCAAAACAAAGAACAGTCTGCAATCAATAAAAGTAGAGGTAAGAAGATGAACATTGGAACAGATAACAACAAAATCCAGGAAGTCATGAGGACAGACCTTAAAACTTTCTATTTTACTAAACTGGAAGGTACAAAATAAATGGATGCACTTCTGGGTGTATATGGCTTACCAAAATGAAACCAAGATAAATAAATAATGTAAACAGACCTGTAATAAGCAATGAGTTGAACCAGGAATTCAAAATCTCCTCAACAAAAGAAGTCCTGGTCTAGAAGGATTTGGGGTAGAATTCTCTCACATTTTCAAAAAAAAAATGTTTAACACTAGTATTTCTGAAATTATTGCATAAAATAAAAAGGAAGGGCCATCTCCAAATTTCTTTTACAAAGCCAGTATTATCCTAATTCTAAACTAAGATACAAAAGAAAAGGAAAATTACAGACTGATGTCCCCAATGAATGTAGAAGCAAAAGTCCTCAATAAAATACTTGAAACTGAACTTAAGCATTAGACGGAATGAGAAAGGCACCGTTGAGGGTTCTTGATTATAGAGACTGTCTTATTCCTGCTGCTGTGACAAAATCCCCAGGCCGAAGCAATTCTGGAAAGTAGACAGTAGGCTTGATTTCTGCTTACGATTCCAGGGTCCTGTCTACCACAGTAGGGGAGTCCAGTGGCCTAAGTTTGGGGATGGTGCTCACATCATATCTGCAACATGGTATAAAACAAAGAATGTACACATGCTTGTGTTCAGCAAGTTCTCTTTCTCATTTAGTCCCGGGCCATGACCATGAAACGGTACCACCTACATTGAGGGTGGGTCTTCCTAGCTCAATTAGCTCATTTGAGAGCATCCCTCACACAGCCAGGCCCACAGGCCAATCTGATGCAGACAATTCTCCAATGAGGTTCTCTTCCCAGACGGGTCTATATTGCGTCAAATTGACAATTAAGACTAATTATCCCAGAGATCTTGACTCTACCAAGCTTTTAAAAAGCAATGTTGTCTCATGTTCAGTGAAGGAGGCCTTGGGTTAGACTTTTAGAGTACTAATTGATAATTACCAGAAACAATGATGCTTTGCATGGTAATAACAGAACTGACTGCTTCCCCCTTTTCTGAATTCTGAGTTATACTAAAAGTTATTTCTCTTTGTTGGTTAATCAGACAATGCTCATCAGTTTGCATTCTACCTTTCTTCAATCAATACTTTGTCTTCTTTATCATTAGGAAAGTTAAGATCATCAGGGATGAACCTCTTCAAATCACTAGCCACATCTGAATTTTTTTTATGGCGACACAAAGTGCTGTTTCTTCCTGTGTTCTTTTCCACTATCTCATTTGCTTTTATTGGCTGATGACTCCCAAGTTGATGCCTTTGGTCCTACCTTCAACTTATACACCTTCTTCCCTGGCCCTGTGCATGTGGACAGCTTGAGGGTCTGCCCAGTCTCCATCTCCTTTCTGACTTGTTCTTCTTGTGAAATCTGATTTGGGGAAACACCAGTCTCCTAAGTATCTGCTGTGTGCCTATTTCCTCTCAGATAAAACCTTCAATCTCCAAAGAAAGCTCCTTAAGAAAGAAGATGTGCTGAAGAATGGTGAAACACTCCATCCTGCAGTGATGCTCTAAATCCCAGGAAGTAAACAACTCAACATCCCTGAAGCTGACCAGATTCACTAGAGCCCCCAACTAAGACTAGTACAAACATTTGAGAGATCTTCTCAGACCGGCCTGGCTGTCTATAAGACTTTCAGTCCAGCTGAGCTACCTGAAGGAAACATTCAACTGTTTGCACTACCTGTACATTGTAGGATGAACATCAGGTTTCTAGCTTTCATGAGCTGTAGTTGGTTCTTGGTGATATAGCATCTTTGAATCTTTTTTGTTCCTATAAACAACCCTTCACCCATATTCCTATAAATAAATAACCCTGATATAAATCATTAGTCCACTAAGTTAGACTTCTGTGGTATCATACCTTGATCTGTGGTCAGTTCCATATCTGGGAGGAGTAGATGTTTGTTCATGTCTTCTCATGAATAGTGTCACGCAGTACTATCCAGAGTAGCATCCTGGTAACAAACTTCTCTTTTACTTTCAAGACACATTAGGTAAAGTGTGTCTCTCCACTGCCTACAACTAAGCTTCCTTCCTGTTAGCCTGATACCCTAGACTTCTCACAGTCTTCCCTCTGCTCATTCACGTGCCATTGTCTGCCTTCCCCCATACCAAGCATCCCCACCCAGACAGGGGCTTTTGTTTCTACTGCTTGAAACCTCCTTTGCTTTTTCCATGCTACATTCCATGCGCATTATGATTAAAAGCAACGCATTTCCTTGGTACTCCTGTTGTGTCTAGGTCATACCTGTTTCTCAGCAGCAATGGGAATGGAACTGTCTTCTGGATTGTCTTCCTGCCCACACTTCTACCCTCGGCTGAGTTTCTTATCCAGAATCTTGTTGAGCAAAGAGCTCCCAAGGAGCAGGCCCAGTCTGGTTTCCAATCACATTCAAAATAAAGACACGCACAAAGCACTAAGGTATAGCAGGTCAGATGGCCCCCTCCCTTTTCACTTTGCAGGATGACATTCCATCACCCAGCACTTACTTGCATACCAGTTCCTTACTCACTTCTTTATCACATATATCTGAGTCCCTATTTAAATATTGGGAGATAGTCTAGAGAGTAGGGCTGTGTCCCTCAGGATGGCGCGTGGTGCCTTGGACATATTTATAATATTTGTGGAGTGAATAAGATAGAGTCTTAAAGGCCAATGCATCCCATCATGTAGATCATAAATACTGTTCATTCCTGTTGTGTTGACAGTACATGGCCCCACCTAGAAGTGACCCTGGATTGCAAAACAGTGATGAATGAAACTCAGACTGAGTGTCTCGCTTTAATACACGCTGAAACAGACTCCCCTGTTAACGAGCATACCGTGTAAGATTGGCTGGGCATTCAACGGCATCGCCGAGATTCACCTGCCGCTCCCCCCCAAAAAAGTGTTGCTTGTGGACGTTTCTAATGCATGACCACGGAAGACATCAGAGATAAAAGGCAAATATACTGCTGAAAGGATGACAAGAATTCATCACTTGGTGGGATGCCAAATGAAAAAGTCAGCTCCAGTTGTTCCATTAACAGGGAAAGGTCCAGATCCTGCCAAACACTGCTATCTGCTTGTGCAATTTGGCACTGTGGTTGTTGTAACCAGGACAGAATTACAATTTGCAAGGCTAGTCCAGCCAATCGTTTGTCATACGATTTCAACTCTAGGGGATACCGTGATGCCAGTGCTTTGATTCTAGTGACTCGTTTAACCCTCGCAACAACCGAAGGTGGGAGATTCTTCGTGGAAGCCTCATCGCACAGATGAGATCCGAAAACACAGAGGTTAAATAACTTGCCCATTGTTACCCACTCTGTGCGAATTAAAGTGGGGATTTTAATCCTAAGAGAGCCCATGCTCTCAACTTCTACACGTTGCTGTTTTCTCACAGGCAGTCTGCCTAACTGTTTTAGGAGGGGCACAACTGTCTGGTTTTGAAGGTGACATTAGAAATTTGGATCATCCGAGTTCAAAGAAAAGAGCTAGTTCATCTCTGAGGCCATACGTTATGATCTTTAAAGCTTGCAATGACGGGTGGGCCATTTCTAACACTGCTATGTCATGTTTTGCTAGCATCATAGCTAGCACTGCAGAACTACCCGGAACTGCTCAAAGTCCAGAAGCACGTGCTCATCGGCATTTATTGTAGTGGGACGTTGTTTGCAGGTAGAAAGCTAGTATATAATGTGTAAGTACTTAGCCATAGTTCTGTAGTAGCTGGAGAGGGCACATCTACTCTCTATGACTGCTGGTTATAAGGCAAGATACAAATCATTTGGAATTGAGGCTCCTAGAAAAGGCTTGCTCTTGGTCATGAGTGTGTATTTGTACAGGGTGTTTCAGTAGACAGGTGAATTGCCTCTTCCACTATAGTCCAGTCCTTCTTCCTTCCCATTTCCATGCTTTATTCTTTCTTGGCCTTATTTCCCATATCATGCTATCCCCTGCCATTTATATCAGTTTCTGCATCTGTTGGTCCTAATAGACACATGTATCCCCCCCTCGGCTTACCTCTACTCTCCCAGTCTTATCTTGCTTCTATATCCCATTACACTGATTGTAGGAGAATTCATTCTCTGACTCTAAAGTGGCCATTTCTCAAGGACGTTTTTTGGTCTTTGGTTTTAATACAAATAGATGTATCTGTGTTTGTGGTTGTGCATATGAGCACACCTGGGCATATGAGAGCAGAGCCCGTGAAAGCCGAAAGAGGACGTCAGATTCCCCAGAACTGGAGTCATACATAGTTGTAAGTTGCCCCACATTGGCGTCAGCGATCCGACTCAGGTCCTCTGGAAGAGCAGTGCGTGCTCTTAACGGTCGCGCCATCCCGCCAGCTCCCTGAGCAACATTTTCTTAACTGTTACTCTGAAAACGGAGGCCTCTGATACTCCATCACTCTAACCTCTACTTTATTCATATTAATTAAGGACTCCAGCTCTGCATGCATGAAACTTGCTTTCCCCTCAATTCTGGCAGCCCCACCAGAGGGAGCCATCCTGTAGACAACGTCCATTTTTTGTTTTTTTGTTTTTGTTTTTGTTTTTTTGGTTTTAGTTTTGTTTTTTGTTTTTATTTGTTGAGACAGGGTTTCTCTGTGTAGTTGTGGGTGTCCTGGAACTCACTCTGTAGACCAGGCTGGCTTCGAACTCAGAAATCTGTCTGCCTCTGCCTCCCGAGTGCTGGGATTGCAGGCGTGCGCCACCACACCCGGCACGCTAGACTCATTTTTAACAACCTCTCGTCTCTACTCTATCAAGAGTGTTGAGGGTATCAGGTGTGCTATATCTTAGGCAGTTGTTTGAAGAAATATCCCCCCAAAGGCCTATGTCTAAAAGGATTGATGGCAAGCCTATGGTAGAAGTGATACGTGGTCCAACTGTGATGTGGTAGAACCTGTTTAAGGAGGTGGAGCTTAGCGGGGAGGAAGTTAGGTTATTGGGAGTGTAAGGATGTCAGGCCCACACTTCTTCTTCTGTCTTTTATCAGGTGAGCATCCTCCTTCATTACATGTTTCTATCCTGCTACGCAGCCCCCATCAGAGGCCCCAAACAGAAAGCCATCGTGGCATGGATGGACATCTACCAAATCGCGAACTGAAATTAAATTTTCTCCTTCTTATTTGATTTACTCCAAGTATTTGATACAGAAATGCAGAGGTGACTAACTCTCCTGACTTCACAGATACATACCCCTTACCCTGTTTTCTCCTACCACTTTAGGGTCCCTGCTGTAGTCTGTAAGTCTGTGGGGGAGGGGATACGAACCTAGGCAAGAGTCCCTATCACTTCTCTTTTACTGCCCATCTAGAATTAATGTCTTAGGATTCTTTTTTTTTTTTTTTTTTTTAAATCCCCTTTCCAGAGATGCAACCTCATTCTTTGGCTCTTCTAGCCTTTATTTACTGTAACTTTATTTATTTACTTTATTTACTGTAACTTTATTCATTTACTTTATTTACTGTAACTTCTCTGCAGTTTACACACATGTGAAAATCTGTCCCGTGCCGATTAAATACAACCCAAATAAAAATAACAGCTATTAAATAGAAAGCCAAAACATGCTCCAAAGCAGTTATCTGCCACTCCTGGCTATTCCCCATTAGCGTTCTTTTTCCTTTTCAAGCACAAATCTTCAAACGTCAGGAACCCACTGAGGCCAGTTCTCCCTCCCTTCACATATTTGGCCATTTCTTGTTTTCCTAATCTTCCTGAAGTATATGGCCACGGGGCCCTTCCAGACTGGGGCTGAGTCTCTCACTTTGCCTTGGGACACTCTACCTGTTCTCCATTGCATTTTCTTCATTCTGGTTGAGAGATAGATGATGAGACCCTTCAGAATAGAGAATGTCATTGTCATTGCTGTGCCCCAATGGCCTTGAACTGTGGGAGAAGATTGATGAGTGTCTCTAAATAAAGGTTTCCATGCAAAGTCCCATCAAATGCCTCTGCTCCACTCCTACTGCATCTTTGTGGCTTTAGCATACTTGGTCACTTTTGTTCCCAACACTGCTGCTCCCTTGCAGAACAAGATTGTTCCCACTGGCTCCCTAGCTTCTGTAACCATCCCAGAGAGTTTGTTGTAGTTCACAGATTGCTCCTGGATGAAGCTAGCTGGCCAACACAGCATTTCTCCAGTTGACACAGTCTCCTTCAATAACTAGGCTTCTGGTTTAAACTGAAGAACTCCCGTAGACACAAGACTAGATGGCTAATTTGTCTTATCTAGAGTAAATTTATCAATCCACACCATCCACGACATCCTTCTATTTTTGCCATAGTTTCATACAGGCAGGTGTGCTAATAAGAAAGCAAGAATAGATTAACAGATAGGACTTTATAGTCAATAGAGTTCTATGAAAGTTCATTGCATTGCTGCATGAGACGTTTCAGGCTGAGTCGAACGAGCAACAGAATAAGCAACATTAATTTTCTCATAAGTCCAAGTTCTGGTTGGTTTCTGGTGAGGGCTCATGACTGCTGTCTTTTCTTTGTCTTCACACAGACCATTTTCTCTGTGTGCTCCCCAGTGTCTCCCTTCCTCCCTCCTTCTAACCCTCCCTCCCTCTTTCCCTCCCTCTCTCTCATCCCCCCTCCTTCTTTCCTTTCTTACACTGCTTTCCCAATTTAAAGGGAAATGCATTCCCTTTCAAGGAGTTGTTAAACTACTATTAACATATCAGGGGAATAACATGCTTTCTAGTGATGTCCTTTTATACTGGTCAAGAGCCCAGGATGCTGGATAGAATTATATTTGCCTTCTTAACTGATCTTTATGAGTGTTAACCACTGGACAAATGTGCATATAGACCTGGAGAGAAATCTCAGATTTTGCTATTGATGTGGTCCTAAGTATTTGAATCAAATTAAAGAGATTAATTTTATTAAAAGTCTCCAGAGGTTGGGATCTGGAGAAATGGCTCAGTGGTTAAGAGCACTGACTGACCTTCCAGAGGATCAGTGTTCTATTCTCAGCTCACAGGGAGGCTAACAACTGTCTGTAGCTCCAGTTCTAGAGGGTCTGACGCCCTCTTCTGGCTTCTCCTGGTTCTGCACACATACAGTGCACTGACATACATGCAGACAAAACAGCTATATACATAAAAAAAAATTAAAAATCTCTCCGTAAAATAGTAACCAACAGCATGTTGACAAAATCTACAGGCATTAAAATAACTGAAAGAAGGAGAAAATATATGAAGAGATAAAAGACCCAGCATTACCTTAGTAGGCATAATTGATAGCTAAGGAAATATAAATATAAAATATACAAGATTAGATTGAACTGAGACAAATCATACTAGATAATTGTGCATAGATAAAAGAAAGGCTTGGGATATAAGAAAAGATATCCTCTGAGTTCAGAAGTACACAACTATAGAAATGCCAAACATATGTTCTGTAACCTTAGACTGTGGGAATAGAGTCATGTGGCTTAGGATAGGGAGGGAGGAATCCTACACTGCCCTGGCTTGTTCGGAGCAGGTGTCTTTTGTTTACTGAAGAGGAGAGCTAATACTCGAGACAGAATGTACAAGGGCCTGCTTAGAAGTCATGAAATCTTTCCCAGTAGGAAAATGTTGAAGTAATTAAGGAGCTTTGTGATAGAGAAGGGAACGCTGGGGCTGGGGAGATGGCTTAGCAGATGGAGGTGTTTGCCACAAGCCCAAGCCCAACATCTGACTTCGGACCCTGAAACTCGCTTGCTAAAAAGGGTGACCTGACTCCTGTCACACACACACACACACACACACACACACACACACACACACACACACTGTAGAAAAGTAAGCAGTTCATACACTCCATGGATCTGCGGCATGACACTTGTCCTCTTTTTTTTCTTAAAGACGTGGTTCTATTTTACTTATTTCTCTGTGTGCATGTCATGTGCGTTCAGTGCCCACGGAGGACAGAAGAAGGCATTGGTCTTCTCTGGTACTGGAGTCACCAAGTGAACTGAACTCATGTCCGGTGGAACCTGATCTTCTTGGCTAAGCCATCTGTACTGGCTAGTTTTGTGTGTCAACTTGACACAGGCTGGAGTTATCATAGGAAAAGGAGCTTCAGTTGGGGAAGTGCCTCCATGAGATCCAGCTGTGGGGCATTTTCTCAATTAGTGATCAAGTGGGGGAGGGCCCCTTGTGGGTGGTACCATCTCTGGGCTGGTATTCTTGGGTTCTATAAGAGAGCAGGCTGAGAAAGCCAGGGGAAGCAAGCCAGTAAGGAACATCCCTCCATGGCCTCTGCATCAGCTCCTGCTTCCTGACCTGCTTGAGTTCCAGTCCTGACTTCCTTTGGTGATGAACAGCTGTGTGGAAGTGTAAGCTGAATAAACCCTTTCCTCCCCAACTTGCTTCTTGGTCATGATGTTTGTGCAGGAATGGAAACCCTGACTAAGACACCATCTCTTTACTCCTTCCTCTTGCCCTCACAGTGTCTTTGAGCAACGGTAATGGTGATGATGGGGTGGGGGGTGGGTGGGTAGGGCAAGAAAAGTATCCTCATCCGTAGTTACATTTCTACAAACTTGCTCCACGGTTTGTTTAAAGAAATAATCCTAGCACTTGGGAGGCAGAGGCAGGCGGATTTCTGAGTTCGAGGCCAGCCTGGTCTACAGAGTGAGTTCCAGGTCAGCCAGGACTACACAGAGAAACCCTGTCTCAAAAAAAAAAAAAAAAAAAAAAAAAAAAAGAAATATTACTTTGAACCAAGAACCTAAGCCAGAAAGGAGATTCCACCCATGCAGAAATCATAGGCGTTCTTTGTCAAAGTCCCCAAATGTCTTAAAATACCTTATAATGGATGCACACAAAGTCCATAAAAAGGTCGCCTAATGGATGGAGAGAAACGGAAGCCATTCCACAGTCTAGACTCCCAAAGGCACAATAGAACAGAACACAAGTCAGACCCTCAAAGGCAGTCAGAATAATTCAGATTAAGACGGACATGGGCAACAAAGTGTTGATTAGCATAAAAGATGGAGCCAGTTTTCCACATTTCAGAAAAAATTAATGAAGCCTGATCCAAGATGGGTTTTGAAACAAACTGTTCTTGGAAGTTTGCTCGGCTCCCTGCATGGATGTCATCGGCCAACAATGGCCCTTTCTAGGCTCTTCCGATGTCCACTGGCACAGGATCCACTCCAGCATAATTGTCCTTGTGTGAGCAGATTTCATTTCTTCCTCCTCCTCCTCCTTTATCCATCCTTCCTTCCCTCCCTCTCTCTGCCTGTATGTAAAATATGTATGTGTAAAACAAAATTCAGGTCGAAAAGAAAAGCAACCATAGTCACTAAACCTGAGAGGACTCAGTCACTCTTACCACCTGTCTTAACTCTGAATAGCAACTGGAAGAAGATGACCTCGTGTGCACAGGCCCTGCAAACCCTGCAGTGCCTACTTGTGTCCTTAGGAGAAGGGGAAGAAGGCAGTGACTTGGGTCAGTGCTGTGGGCCAGTTTCACTTCTTCTTTTCCTCCCTAATGACCTTCATGTATTCCTAAGAGTCCGAGAGCAACAAAGGCAGCAGATGCTTAGGAGAAACGAAAACAATGCTGTTACAACATCTGGAATTCATCACTGCAGCTCTGACGTCAGGATGCAGCCCAGATGTTAACTGTAGAAACCAGCTAATGTTTGGGTGAATGTTGTCTCTCCTTTAATTTGCAAATACCTCTTTTTTTTTTTTTTTTTAAGTCTTGAAAAGGAAGCAGCTCAAAGATGCGAATAATCTCCCAGATATTCAGATCCGTTTGGGGATTCCAGGTGGATTCTTTTGCCCTGAGTCCCTCTTTCTCACTCTCAAATACATAAAGAACAAAATGCATTTAAAAAAAAACTGTGAATATGGCCACGAGAAATAATTAAACACTGTCATTAATTGATCTGTGGACCTAAGGCTTGTTGTGACCCTACCTTTTCCAGCACAGACTTCCATTCTCAGATTCAGTGTGCTAAGACAAGTATCCAAAATTCTATGTTCCCATGTGTAAACCACTCCTAAGTTTTGGACAAACTCAAGAACAAGAAAAGATTCAGTAGAATGAAGACGAGAAGAGTTCTGCAAAATGTTTGAGTCTCCGTATGCACCGGTTTCCCTTTTGCGGTTTCAGTTACCTATCATCAGCTGCGGCTCAGGAATATCTTAGGGAAGAAGCCATGTGATGATCAACTCTCATGCTTCTCAGTGTGTGCCGTGCTGGGTCGTGAGATAAAGTCTTACTCTATGCTGTTCTCTCTCCTGTGATGAGCACCATTCGCAGTGTCTAATGAATCCGCCATGTATTTGTTACCCACCTGGTAGTCACTTGCTATCTGGGTTTCCAAAAAACCCAATGGCTTGTTTAGGGCTTAGTATTATTCACGATTTTAGCCATCCACTGGTAGTTTTGGAATGTCTGTCCCATGGATTGGAGGGAAGGCAACTGGAAGTTTCTTTCTTTCTACTGATTCTCATTATGACTGACTGAATGTGTAATTGATTCCTTGTATTATTTGGTGATTGAAGTTACGTTAGTGGGCTTTAGATGATTATTTCCATGTTATTTAAATTATCTTCTCCATGAACAGAATTTCCTTAGTTATCTCCTAATCTACTTCGGTCCCCAGTTTGTTAAACATCAAGAGAAACCACAGCCTGGATAAAAACAGTAAGGCCCAAATGGCAAGGGGAAAAAAAAAAAATCCGGGATAAGAAGAATAGATATAAATTTCTGATTTACTCAAAATTGAAATATCTAAGTGTGTTATCTGTTGCTTTTGGTGATTCTACGCATTTATTACTTAACAAGATATTTTTGAATTCAGTTGGCAAACACAGAAGAAAACCCAATGGGAGATGGCAAGAGTGTAGACCCTGGACCTAGAGGTTCTGAATTCAAGTTCTTTCTTCTTCAGTTATTTATTATATGATACTGGGAAACATACCTAAAATCAATCAGAGTTCCATTTTTGTTCATGGTAAAATGGTAGTAGAAAGACTTCATTGTATTGGTAGGAATTAGTGATAAGTATACAAAAAACTCTTGGCAGTCCCTGGTTTAGAAGGAGCTCAGTCAATGACACGATGGCTTTGAAGGCAGAGATGAGTCCTGTCCGCCTGTGAGTCTGGTGTGTTTACAGTGGTTTGATAAGTACTCGGAAATGTTTTCAGACATCCGAATGGATGGGCGAATGAGGAGCGGGTATGGGAACAGATTGCAGGGACTGAGAACAACAGCACTGCCCTCTGCAGCAGCGAGCTGACCCCTGGGGTGACCGACTTTGACCTTGCCTTTGTTTTTACTGACTATGTCCCTTCACCCAGATTAATGGTGCCTCCCCTCTCCCTGAACCCACTTGACTTTTGATTGATTAATCTACTTGGCCCCGTCCCCACCTCTGTCATATTACACCCCAGACAACGTCAAGGCAGCTTCTTTTTGTTCTGAGGTTTTAAAAACAAGAGTAATTTTATGAATTCCTTGAGAATTTCATACAATGTGTTTTGACCACATTCGCCCCCACCCCGTTCTTTCTCCTAACTTCTGCCGAATCCACCACCCCCATGCTACCCTCCCCCCACCTCCACCTTGTTAAGTCCCTTTTGAGTATCGCACAGTAGTCCAGTTTGAACAACTTTTTTTAAAAATAATGTTCATTGAACAGCCCTTGATGATGCTAATCTTGGCAACCCTTGGCCTGGGAATTAGGACACAAGAACTACTCCATCTTCGTGAAGGAATACTAGATATATTATTATCTTTGTCCATTTCGCTGCTTACTGCCCCAAGTGGTAGGCCTTGGGAGTACACACTACTCCATGCCTTTGCTACAGCAGTGCCCGGTGATGGACAAACACTTGGAACACAGAGCACACTTGTGCTTGAAGAAGTTTTAGCAATCATTTAACCTTATCTCCAAGAAGAGCATGAGTATTTTGAAGTTACTAAGTTGCTCAAAAGTACACACACTAGATTACTTGACATGATTTTCTATAAGAATGATGGCTTGTCATTTGTTTTTATTTTTATTGATTGATTGATTGATTGATTGTTTTTTGTTTGTTTGTTTGTTTTGAGACAGGGCCAGGCTGTTCTGAAACTTACTCTGTAGACTAGGCTGGCCTTGAACTCAGAGATCTACATGCCTCTGCTGGGATTAAAGGCATAGGCCACTGGGGAGGGAGTGTCACTGATTTTTAAAGTAGCTTATCTTGTTAAGGATGAATAGTGCCTCTTTGGAGGGACTCTCAATCTGACTTGTGGTAACTATTGATTATTGTACCGTGCTGACGTGAGTGGACCAAGGAAAGTGAGGGTATTATTGAAACATATTTCTCAGTCTTGGCCCATCTTTAATATTTGCAGTCTGTGCCCTATCTTGGTGGCACCAAAAGATATTGTCAAGATAAAGCACCACCTTAAGCCTCCATCACACTCATTGAAATCAAGCTGTCACAAAATAGTTGTTCACCGTGGTTGTGATTCTTGTTACAAAGTCAAAATTTTTTATAGAATATTAAATGTAATTCCCAGGACTATATATATATATATATATATATATATATATATATATATATACACTATTCTTTAAAAAATTAAATGTGAGGCACGCCCACTGAACAAGTGAATAATAATCTGTAATTTCCGATAGAATGATCGTGTGTGATATGAGCCACTTTGCATTTTTTGATCATGTGAAATGATACGTTCTGGCTGTTTCTCAATAGGAAGTGTTTGCTGTGTTCAGCATGGAAAACCCTGTAACAAACTATACTGATTACATAAAAATGTCAGCTGTGGATATGATGCAGACTTTGTTTATGTGAGCTACAGAAGAAAGACAAATAAAAAAACTGTAGAGACCGTGGGAAAGCAAGACTCTGAAGGTAGAGCGTTCTCCTCCTGACCAGCTGTCCTTGCTTGAGTGCATGGGAATTTAACCGGAGCCCACCCTCCCTCCCCCGAGCAAAGCAAGGTTTAATAACTACCACAGTGTCTAAGAAAATACAAGAAGGAAAGCGTCAAAAGTGAACTTGAAATAAAATAGGCCCATTCTAGCAGCAGACTTCTCTGAGGCAAAGTGGCAGGGAGCCACGGTTAAGTAATGGCTTAAGCACAGCAAGTTTCAATTCACTTAGAGTTTCGAGTGGCTCTCAGCCCGGATCACCCAGCAAGTCCTAAGAGCAGGGGCAACCGAAACAAAACATCCCAGCACCTGAAGATAAATAGTCCACGCATCACACTCAGAACTCTTCGGCTCTTGTCAATAATTCTCCTTCACATATTTCTTTGGGGACATGATAAGTACTCAGCTTCACAGAAGACACTTGAGGGGGGGCATTTTGAGTCTCTTGGAGGAACGAAATCAAGAGAGTCTGGACAAGAACAGGAAGGGAAGACCATCTCTACCATTTTACACAAACATTTTATGGAAAGGTAAAACAATGGTAAGAGATGGGTGGAGAGGTGGCTCAGGAGAGCTGTTGGTGTGCAAACATGAGAACCTCCAGTTAAAATCTCCAGTACTCATGTAAAAAACAAACCAAAGCAAAGCAAAGCCAAGTCAAGCCAACCCAACCCAAGCCAAGCCAAGTCAATCCAAGCCAACCCAAACCAACCCAACCCTGGGATTAGCTGCACATTCCTGCAACTCCATTGCTGTAGTGGGCAGAAGAGGAAGGATTGCTTAGAACTGCTGGCCACCAGCGTAGCTCCAGTTTCTATGAAAGATCCCCAGCTTAAGGGAATAAGGCAGTGTATGCTAGAGCAAAATACCAGTGTCTTCCTCTAGGCTCTACGTGTGTACCTGTGGACATGGACACATATGGACATATGAAAATGGAATTTAGAGCTTTTTTTTTTCAGCTTCCAAAACTGGCTCTCCACGTACATATTCCATTTATTTATTTGTAGTTTTCATTTCGTGAATTTTCTGTCATCCCTATAAGGCTATAGGAACATTGAGGACTTTAGACTCAGGGGAACTAAGCTCACATCCAAATTTAAACTACTAACTATTATGTAATGTCAGACTGGTTGCCTAACATTCTGAACTTGTGGTTCCTCCTTTATAAACTGGCAAAAGGAAACCCACCTTAAATGGTCTAGCACTAGAGTCCTCGGTGACCTTCGTGAACTGTGGGAAGGCTGTTGGCTCTTAGTGAAAATTAGTTTTTGTTTTTCTTATTTTACTTCTGCTCTGTGCAAGGTCCTGTTATATCTTGGATGGGCAGGGGACATTATAGATGTGCACTCTGTTCAGTTTTGGTTCCCAAGTAAGTAAGCAGAGGGAGAAGAATTGCAATTAAAATAGTAAAGTCCTGGCCATTCCAGTGGCACTTGGCATGAAAACCCATGACTATGTAAGGTGAGTGGCCACTCTAGCCTACATAAGAGTGAGTGAATGCAGAACACCCAAGGTCTACCTGGAACTGTGGATCGTAAGGGTCTATGGTGACAGGAAGTAAGCACAGGTAGAATGTCTTGCTTAACTGAAGTCTGTGTGAGCAATCTGCTAGTGTTCTTGAATGTTTATCAGCTGTATGACAGATTACTCTGTGGTTGAGGAGTAGAAAGGAATACCGTTGCTTTCCCCATTGAACGAACTTTAAGAATAATGTATTCTGTGGGTGTGCGAATGTCTGCACATCTGTGCATCATACTCTCGGTGCTCACGGAGACCAGAAGAGACCCCAGACTCTCAGAAGTTAATGACGGATGTTGGTAAGCCCCCCCATATGGGACCCGGGACTTGGGTGCTCTGCAAGAGGAACAGTTTTCTTATTGTTGAGCCATCGCTCCAGGCTTCAGCCTCATTATTTTTGTTTCTTAAGAATGTCCAGATAGGGCTGGAGAGATGGCTCAGTGGTCAGCATCCCTCTTTCCTTTTCCAGAGGACCTAGGTTCAATTCCCAGCACCCACAAGGCAGCTCGCAATCATCTGTAATTCTAATCCAAAGGGATCAGACACCTCTTCTGGCATCCTCTGGCACCAGGCACATACATGGTAACATATGTATATATATATATATATATATATATATATATATATATATATATATATATTAGTAACATATGCAAAACACAATACTCATACTTCATTTTAATTAAAAAGGAAAGCCACAGAAGTTAGAATACTTGAACAATTCTGGTTCCCCCAAACCACCATGGTTTCCTTTGTTCTGTCTTTTCTTTCATCCGTATCATTTAAATGGTATTTATACTTGTTTTCTTTGAGGATGAGACTGGAATACTGGCTTATTTGAACTTTTCTGTGTTACACTGCTTGAAAAAAAAGGGTCCCGAGATACTATGTATTCACATATCAGTACCATATAGAAGTAAGTGAATTCTGTTACTATGTCCCCAGCAGACTGGGTAGAGAATACTAACATATCAAACCACCCCAAAGATAGAAGGCAATTAGAAGCATTATAAGTAATCACTTGCTCACCTTAAAAGAAGAACCCATGCTGAGAGACAAGCCAAGCTTTACACACAAGGGAAGTGGGGGAATTGAACTGAGAACAAAAAAGATTTGGAGTAGGGGATAAGGCTACATTGTTGCAAACTAGGAGTAAGCCATGAGTGCACAGGTATGCAGGACTTTAGTGAACAGTCAGGAGACAGGCATGACAAACAGGGTGTCCACCCCTGGGTGAAAGGGGATCTTCATAAGCCAGGAGAGCTGTGTGGGATTAATATGGCTGGAAAGTGTATGGCCCTGGAGACTGCTCGACCACGCTAACAATAGAGTACAGGTTGAGAACCACGTGACGATGACGTGGGGACGCCGCACTCATGACGTTTGAAGACCTTGACTGTGTTCAGGAGAGAGTATGGTTGGCACGTAGCATGAGGGGCAGACACAGGAGTGGGAGGAAAGAGGTGGAGACACGGAGGCAGGATTAGCTGGATCTGAGGAAGTGCAGTGGTCTGCACAGAGGGGCAGAATCTGAAGAAGAGGTGATGACCTTAACTCTCATCCAACGCTTATGAAAACTATGAGTGGATAGTGTGGAGAACATAGAATTAGACAATGTAGGAAGAAAAGAGAAAGAGAGGGAAGGAGGGAGGGAGGGAGAAAGGTCCAACTGGTTTTAGAGGGATAAAAGTGTAACTTAGTCATACACACACACACACACACACACACACACACACACACACAGAGTTGAACTTTAGAAATTATCCACATAAAAATAACAGTCAAATCTCAAAGTGATTTATGAAGAAACTACGTATGATAGGCAAGAGCAGGCCTTATTTGAATGGCTTTTGAGTGTCTGAATGGCCCTGGAAGAATGTAAGGCAGATGCTTTGCCTCAACTTCTAATAACTAGTTTTTTTCCTACTTGGTTCCACACAGGATGCATTTGTGTGTTAATATGTAATATTGACTTGCGAGTCTTTACATTTGGAAATATGTTATATATTGATTTGAGTTCACACAAATGCCCATAGATTACATCATCCCACAAATGTTTCCTGATCTAAGGACTGGAAATATGAACACATGAAGTATTAAATTCCTATCTTCTGGAACTTACATACTATAGGAAGAAAGAGGTAATAGGTAAACATATAGAATAAGCTAGAATAAGGCCCGGGGAGATGGCTCAGTTGGTATGACTCAGTTCCTTCCAAGTATGAGTATGTGAGTTCAAACCTCAGTTTCCATATTAAAAAGTTGGTCATGGTGGCCCAACTTCGTAATCCTGGCAGTTGGGGCGAGACAGTAGGTACCTGGGGCTCTTTGGCCAGCCAGCCTTACCTAACCTATTTGATGACTTCCAGGTTATTAAGAGACCCTGTCTCAAAAATCCTGCCTCAAAAACAGAACATATACAAAAAAAAAAATCCAAGATGCCTGTCATGCAAGAAATGACATCCGAGGTCCATATGCATGCACATAAATGCACATGCACACACACACACAAGCATGCACACATGTACACCCATGAATTCACGCGCACATATACACATGCACACACATCTAAGCATGCACACACATTTGTGTACACATGCACATGTAAGCATGCATGTTTACACATACCCCCCCCACAGGCACGCACACATGTACACACATGCACAAACACACAGCCATGCACATTTTTAAGTGGTTTGCAGTTAGTTGACAGAGAACCCAGATGTATCACAGTAAAATCTGGGGTATCTTTTTCAGCGGATGTAAACATTTTAACAGATGTAAGGATGACCCAAAGAAGAACATCGTATATGAATATCTGGGGAATGTGTTCAGGCTGAGGGAAGAAAAAAATGTCAAGGTCCAGCAAGAGGGGCCAGAGAGGATGGGATGTGGTGAACTAGCAAAAGGATGTGAGAAGGTAAGGTGGGGCAAGTCCAAGGTCAGGCGTAGACTTGATGACCACGGAGGATGTTCTTGTAAACAAGACAGAACGATGCCGGAGAGCTGGTTAAATATCGCGCTAGCTGCGGTGTTTGGACACCGCATACAGAGGACTAGGGTGGAGGTAGGAGACCAGCTGAGAGGAGTCTGTAAGAACACCTGTGCAGAGTGGCAGTGGGCATGTGGCAGTGAGGTGGTGACAGGTGATCAAACTGTCCCCGTGTTTACAGGAAAGGCCGAAACAATTGTCCGATGGAAGGAATTTAAGGCATGACAGGGCAGACGAGCCAGAGGTGACTCCCATGAACCAAGATGAAAAAGAAAAAGGCACATTTGGTGGTGGTGGTTGGGGGGGGGGAATCAAAGAGCTCAATTTTGGACATGTTAAGTGATTTGGGGCATGATATTTAACCTTCCCGGGTATGTTTCCTCATCTGTGAGACAAAGATAATAGCAGACTCTGACTTTAAGTTTGTTTCCATATTTAGTGACAATGTAGGAACAGCTCTGAGCAGAGAGACCCTCACACCGAGGTTAGGATTCCATGAAAAATTAGGTAGCAGAAAATGGAGGCAAAACTCCAGTCTTACACTATTTCTAACTATTTTTTTTAAAGACAACAGAACTCTTTCTACATTGTCTCTGATGACATCTCTTCTGGGTTGAGGTGGTAGGTTTTGGGGGGATTCGAGTATTGGTGAACATCAACGCTAAAATGATTTTGAAAGTGGCCGTGTCTGAATATGTAAATAATGGTTCGAAAGGAAAATTATTAGAGAGAATTTCTCACTGAAGTTAGGAGAACTGAGGAGGACATGGTTTATATGTTAAAGAGATGAAAAACAGCGTAAAGAATCGAGGGGAACATTCTTTGAGAAATACTAAAAAGCATTGGATTTAAGGGGAGAACTGACAGCGGTACAATTGGGTTCTTCTGGCCTTTCCATCCTAACAAACAACACATGGCCAGCTCAGCCAAGTAGAAGAAGACATTTAATAGGCAAACTGTAAATTCACAATGAAGGAAGGTAGGGTTGGCTTCGTCCATCTTTAAGATGCTATCTAAGGTGCTCAGACACTGTCAAGTATTTTGCTTCCAATCAACCTTGTGAGAAGGAAGAAGATCAGATGAAAATTGATGGATACAAGAGCATTCTCTCTCTTCCTTTCCTTCTTTCTTTCCTTCTTTCTTTCCTTCCTTCCTTCCTTCCTTCCTTCCTTCCTTCCTTCCTTCTCTTTCTTATGAGTCAGAGTCTCACTATGTAACTCAAAAAGGCCTTCAAACAGTTTTCAGCTAGTGACATTCATATGTCAACTTCCTGAGTGCTAGGTTTCCAGGAATGACAGAAGTAGGTTCTTTTTTCAATATCATCAAATAGTTTCCTCTTAATGGCAGGTCTGTGAATCCACAGTTGGTCTGTGGAACCCTTGGCCTCCATGGATGCCTGCAAGGATTTTTATGGTAGAGAGGAGATATTCTCTTAGTAAGCGTTCTTGTCTTTCTTACTTTAAGTCACAACGAGGATGTTACCACTGAAAAACGATTTTTCTCCTGCTTCTAATTATCAAATGCACTCAACTTTTATTAACATACTAAATGTCATACAAGTGAACTTCAGACTTATTATCCCCTTCAAATAGATACCTGGTTACATTTTAGGTTCCTCTGAATAAAAAGCCACACCGAATGAGACTCATTCATTCACTCACTATGTATAACTTCCACTCAAAACTTCAATTGTGTTCATATTGTTTAAACTGTCTCTCTTGACTAGAGAGTTGAAGACATTAATATTTAAAGTTGTTAGTGAAAGGTATGTGTTGCTCGCTGTCTTTGTTTTTTCCTGTTTGTGTTCTTAGTTGTATTTTGTGTTTCAGAAATTATAGCTTCCTCTGTTTCCTCACTGTAGCCTCTTGTGTTGGCATATTCCTCTCTTCAGTCAGAAGGACTGCTTCTGAGTTTGCTGGGTATGTAGGTACTTGTGTGTATATAACAACAATAATAAAAATGTGAAGAATTTTAAAGCGTATGAGGTGCCCTGGAAGTAGTTTCAGGGGGAAGAAAATGAATGCCAATACAGTACTCTTGAATGTATTTCTCAAAAATTAAATTAAAAAACCTTGTTCATGTAGTATTTATTTATTCATATTAATAGTTTAATATTGTTAATTATATGCAATATAATTTATATTCATGCTTTTATGCATATATACATACATGTATATATTTGACATTGTTGGTATCCTATTATCTATATCATTTACATTTTAATGTTTTTAAAAGCAACTATTCTGTGTACTTTATACAATGTGGCATTTCTTTCCACAGTGGGTGTTCTTACAATCCTTCGCTATGTGTATAGGACTTGTTAAATTCTCTGGCTATATGTGCATAACGTGGGCTATGAGACTTTATCCTATGATGAATTACTTCACCACCTAGAAGCTTCTATACATACATCCATGGAGATTTGAACAAAAATGTTCACAACGGCAAGTACTTGTATTAGCATGCAGCTGTAAGGAATCTAAACAGGAGTTAATTATTGCATGGCTCCGTAACAGCAGTACGGGTGAACACATTGGATTAGAACATGAACAGATATCAGGAACTTAAGCCTGAGCCAGGAGAGTTGCTGACAGGCATCTGCAGTGCTACACCACTTGATGCTTCCAAATGAGCAGAGATAATTAATACTGTTTGGAATGTCTAAACATATGACGAGATGAAACCACTATGATAAGCCTCAGCTACAAGGAGAAAGCCGGGTGGATGATCCCATCCAGGAGCAGTGTCCAGGGACCTTCACACGATGGGAATGTTTTACTGCTTGTTAGCGGTTGAGACTTGTATATCTTGAATGTCTGAGATGTTTAATGAAACGCCCTTGCTATGAGTTAGCTAATAACCTACCTAGAGATTATTTGTGGAGACAAGGCTTCGTGGAAGAAAGGACAATTTCAAACATTACTCAAACCGTATTTAATCAACAAACAATGAGCCGGGCATAAAAAACCCCTGGCAGGCCAGGCCACAGGAGACGCTGGGACCTAGTGTCCCGTGGAGAAGTGCATGGCCCATTAGCTATAGCAACATCTCTTTGGTTTTACAAAGAAATTAGTACATACCACAGTCTTCAAAGGGAACAAAGATTACTCACTCTTAAAACGTTATTAAAAGCACTTGGCTTTTGACCCTTATACTCAATTCGTACGGAGGATAGGTCAGTTTTTTCCTTAAGTAATAAAAATAGTCAAATGCCACTCTAAGCTCCGTCAGAAATAGCCAAACAAAACCCAGATATTACTTAAGGTACAAAGACTTAAAGAAAAAAAAAAAAAAGACGAAAACCAGGCTTTTATTTTAAGATGAAGGAGAGCTAAAATAACGAAGTTCTATTATTAATTCATTAAAATACTTAATGTTCAAATAGGGAACGATATAGGGCAATGAGAAAGAAACCGTTTACATTCAAGCACCGGTTAAACACAGTGAGCTTAGTGAATGCAGTCGCTCATTTTAAGCGCAAAATGGAGGCTAGTATACAGTTGCTAAGGACGCTCGGGAGTGGGGGGCTGGCTGGGTGTGTATCGGGGAGGGTTAATGAGGGTGAGAGGTTATGCACAGAGGGTCGCTCTGGGGACAGTATATGTGCCAGCATGGGAGTCGTGCTCAGGGTCACTGAAATGAAAACACTTTCTGTGGACTGGCATCACAGGAATGGCAGTTCGGAATGTGTGTGGTGGTGTCTGTTCAAGATGGGTGCCCGGTTTTGATCTATTTTTCACACACAGTATCTAAGAGGGCAGACAGCAGGTTACCCTTGCTTCCCACAACTACATTTTCTTTTCTTTCTCCTTCCTTCCTTCCTTCCTTCCTTCCTTCCTTCCTCCCTCCCTCCCTCCCTTCCTCCCTTCCTTTCCTTCTTTCTTAAATCAAATGCTTATTGTTTTCTCTTTCCACCCCATGAGCATGTGCTGGCTGGTCCTTGAGGTCTGTGCAGAGTAGCTGGTCGGGGACTGTTGTTATTGTCTTAAATGGTGCAAAGGGCACTTACTCTTACATTTTCAGACTCTGTTTTGACATGACTTTTGGGGAGTTTACCTCGTATGTTTATCTTCGGTTGTGCAATTATGATGCTGCGCTAAAAGGCCCCGGAGAGAAACAGTTTGCATTCGGAGCCACGAATTTATAAAAAAGAATCATTTAAGAGCCGGGAGAGACCTGTCTTTAACTTCGTGTCTTTCCTTAAGGAGTTGGGGGTGGGGGAGAAAGGAACCAATGTTATACATAGACTGTTGGAATTATTTATCAAATGTATATAATCAATTTCCAAAATCTCCAGTATCGATTTCCATGGTGTTTTCATGACATTGATGTTTCTGCTCTTGGTACATGAAAGACATTAGTAAGTCACATGCTTTGGCATGGTCTTATCATCTTGCCGGTCTCTTACCTGGTGCCCATGGCTGTGGGAGTGTTTTGTATGCTGTTCAGCTGGGTATGATCAGCAGTTGTAGCATAAGGGGAAGGAACCCAGCTTCTCTGACTCGGTGATATAATACTCTGATGAATTTTGGCTCTTACAAACGTTCTCTGTTGGGGCTGGAAAGATGCCTTAGTGGCTGAGAGTACTTGCTATGCAAACACAAGAACCAGAGTTCGGAGCCCAGCAAACATGTAAAAAGCCAAGATCCTAGCTGGGATTTATGGGCTACCAGGCTAAACACCAAATTCAGTGAAAACACACAGGAAGAAGATGGAGAGTGATAGAACAGGGGACCCATCATCCTCCTGCCCCACATGGGTACCATCCACACATGTATACATACTATACATATACAAACTCACAAATACATATTTACTTAAAAAGCTGGACACCCCTGCCTAGATCTAATGAATATATCTTCAAATGTTCAAACAAATCCATGTAAACTAGGAACTTTTGAAGGCGGGACAACTAAAGTCTACCTTGCTGTGAGCTGGGTCTCTCTGTCCTTCTCCACACCCATTGTTTTCCCAGTTGTCCCTGATGAGGTACCCAGGAGTCAATGTGTGTGTGTGTGTGTTAAGTTTACTTGGCTGCAAGTCCTCAAGTGAAACTGTAATTGCTTATTTCTTATGTGTAAAAGCACATAAGAAAGATAGCTGTTGTTGTTGTTGTTTTTTTTTTTTTCAGCCTGAAATGGCATGATAAACTGGTTTTCCTTGGTGAAAAACTGTGGTCCAAAAAGAATATTATCAGAGTGGAAAACAATATGCTTTGGTGGTATTCTTTAGGACCTAAGATGAGTTTCATTTAAGAGTTTTATTTTTAAATATCATAATAGGTGGGTTAGAAATAGTGTTACACATCTAGTAGAGTTCTTCCCCTCTCCCTCCCCCTCCCCCTCTCCCCTCCCCCTCCCTCTCCCCCTCCCCCTCCCCCTCCCCTTCCCTCTCCCCTCCCCCTCCCCCCTCCCCCTCCCCCTCTCCCCTCCCCCTCTCCCCTCCCCCTCCCTCTCTTCCCTCCCCCTCCCTTTCTCCCTCTCCCCCTCCCTCTCCCTCTCCCTCTCCCTCTCCCTCTCCCTCTCCCTCTCTCTCAGTGTGTGCCAGATGTTTGTGTTGGGGAGAAATCAACAACACTGTCTAGACCTCTAGGACTCGGTAATCAAGCACGAATGAAAAACATTCAAAGGTCGCCCTTCAATCCAGACCTACGGCATCCTGCTATTCAGGACCAGATTAGCGAGGAGGGCTCATGATACACTGAGCCGTACTGACTGCTGACTCAGTAATTTGAGCGTTGTCTGCGGAACAGCTAAATATGTCACCAAAAATTTACAAGATAAAACAAAGTCTAGACACCATCAAATGTGCTGTTTCCCCCGACTACAGGTTGTCAACGGCCAGCTGCTGTGTCGTGAGTTTTTACACCGGCATCCTGTAAAGCCAGACTCCGCAGTCCTTAGGAAGAGAATTCCTTGATGCCATATGACTCCTGAGGGGCATTTGCGTGTGTGTATGTGGTTTCTTAGATGCTCAGTGTTGACAAGAAGTTGCCTGAAGAGAAAAGGACCAGCACAGAGATCCAGGATGTTCAGGGCTCATCAGCTAACAGCAGTATTCAATGTTCACCATATCTTTGTGATTTTTTTTAATTGTTTAGAAGTTTCTAATCTCCCTTTGTGTATGTGAGTTTGAGTGTGTATATGTGTGCAAGTTCGAGTGTGAGTGCCAGTGTGTGTGTGTGTGTGTGTGTGTGTGTGTGTGTGTACATTGTGTACATATGCATGGACACACGCACTCATGTGTAGAGACTAGAGCTTAACCTCATAATCATTTCTCAGAAACAACCCAGGTTTTACAGATAGGATCTCTTACTGGGATCTAGGCTACACTAGCCAGCAAGAGCTCTGGATTCAGTGCTAGAATTTCAAGGGTTCATACCCCTCCACCCCCCTCCCCACCCATCTAGCTTTTTTTTTTTTTTTAACATAGGTGCTAGAGACTGAACTCAAATTTTTATGCTTTGCTGGCAAGTGTTTTATTGAATGAGCTATCTCTCCAGGCTCTGCTCACTCATTCTTATTGATAGATTGATTACAGATTCTTAGAGTACAAGAGCTGACCCTTCTCTGTCCCTATACTGAGTTCAGCACCATGATTATTTTTACTGTAAAATTCTTGGGGGGGGGAGGTGTGAGTCACATAGTAAGTTGGGAGAATCACCAAAACGAACTCCTCTGTTTTCTGGCTCTCCCTGTCAAACTATCATGACACACGTGCGGAGATACATTGGTTTTCAATGTAAGGTTTGGGTCAATGACTGCTTCAAAAAAAAAAACAAGCACGCTTTCCGTGGCATACAAGAATAAAGTCCCAGGGCTACCAGATGTCTATAGAGGCAAACAAACATACTCACCTTCAAGCATGCTGTGCATATGTATGTTTATGCATATGCTTATTATATACTCAGTGGAGGGGGCAATATGACTAGACAGTTAAGTAATTCATGGGAGAATTCCATGAAATGCTGAAGAATGTCCAATCGTTTATTGAATAAGCATGGAAATGCTGCTATAAAACACAATTTAATTTGCAATGTCTGCATTTCTCTTGCTACTGCACTTCTATGTTCTTACTGTGACACACACATGCAATGCTCTCATAGAGGCTTTTCTGCAATGATTCTGTAGTGTCTGTTTTCAGAGAAAAGATGTAATTGTGATGTTAAAGGTTTATGTGTGAAGGAAGTTTTCACTTATAAGTATAACTCATAAGCATCCGGAAGGAGCATGACCCTGGCAAAACACAAGTAAGGGTGGAACAGTATGCATAGCCTTTTTATTCTTCTAATGCAACTGGACTAGTGATAACTTCACAATTCAAAAGGGAGAGGGAGGGACGGAGAGGGAGAATCACAAGGCGAGAAAGGCGGGATAAAGAGAGGAAAGGGTGAAAGAAGGAAGCGAGCTGGGAGTGAAGGTAAAGGAGAAAGGAGAGACTAGACAGTGCCTGGCTTAGCAAGTACCTTCCTTGAGATGTTAAATCATGCTCTGAGATATGTCTATATGAATTGTTCTTGGCCAAATAGAAGAATAGCCAATGGAGCCCAGTGATGATCTTTAATTCACCTCTCTATCATTTCAGTTGTCTACCATAGTGACTATGACCAGGTACACAATCAGTACTAGTCGATGTAAAGTTGATAAAGGTAATTCTCACCTGGTAGAATAACCCCCCCCTTCATACCCTTTGCTTCAGTGGGTGTCTTGCCTGCCTTCTTGATTGTACAGTGTCTGATCAGTGTCTTCTTGACCGTACAGTGTATGATCCATCTCCCCTTGAGAGTATAGTATATACTAGTGTTCTCTTGAATATGTGTATATGATCACTATTCTCTTGACTGCATACTGTATTATCAATACCTGCTATCTTGTTCTTATACCTTTTACTTGACAACGAAATGTTCAGACTTACAACTTGCTGTTTTCTTTTTGAAACTTGTTTATTCTTGGACAACTTCATACACGAGTGGAATACATTCTGATTTCTCTCCTTCCACCCTCTTTGGTCTCTCTCCCACCCCTTTCCATTCTTCCACCTCCCTGGAAGTTTCTTTCCCATGTTCCTGCCTTCTGTATTTGTTTGTGACCTATTTTTTCAAAGGGCTGTATGCATGGGTGTGGACCAATCCATTTGAGCCCGGTGGACTCACCAGTGAGTGAAGACAATGATCCTTCTCCCTAGGCTTTCATTATTAGCCAATAAATCACCAGGAAGAGGCTGTTATTTTCTTTTATTTGCATCATTTACCCTTTCTACAAAGCAATAGTAAGAAATAATAATTAAAACATTGCTTGGAATACACTAGTAAAATTGCCTCTAATATAAAGCAAGACACAATACTTAATCATCTTTTCAGCATCAAGATATGTCTTAACTGGGGAAAATTGATGACAGCAATATCAGCAAAAATTCCTCTATCCTTTGACAATTTTTGCATTGCTATAAGGAATACCTTCATTGAATGGATAACTTGTAGTCAGACTACTAAAATCAATCATTGCAATAAGGTTAAGTGAGGAACTTCAAATAGCTAATCATAATACCTCCATAATCATTAACAAAGAGAACAAATGGATACTTATTCGCTTGCTCATGCTCAGTTCAAATTTTCCACTCTTGGACAGTTCAGGACGCTCGGCCTAGGGAATGGTACCTCTCACAGTGGACAGAATGTCCACAGAGATTAGCATAATTAAGACACTCCCCACAGACCAACCCAACGTAGATAATCCCTCATTGATATGCTTCCTCAGTGACTTTAGATTTTGTCAAATTGACAACCATAGAAGCAAGAAAGCAAACACCACAACTAGAAAGCATTAAGCAAAATAGTGCCACCTTTCAAGTATAATACACTTAGCACTCTTTTTCTTTGCTCTTAAAAAAATTCGCATCAGAAATGTACTTTGGAAGTTATTATCGGGCAGCAAAGAGTCTTGACTTCCAGTTTGGACCTTTTGGGAATTCTGTGGGCTCCCACATCCCTCAGAACAAACCACTTCAGTCCTGTAGCTCCTGTGTGCTGAAGTCTGAACAGAACTGTGTCTGCAAACTGAAATATTAAAAGCGTAACTTCTAATTTTAGCTCATTCTGATTTCTAAAGCAGCCAGGAGCCTCCTGGTTTAGATGGTGAAGTTGTTGATGTTTTGTTCTCTTAACTTGTAAAAGAGGCCAACATCTCATTAAACAGAGAGAGAGAGAGAGAGAGAGAGAGAGAGAGAGAGAGAGAGACAGAGACAGAGACAGAGACAGAGACAGAAGAGACAGAGAGGATAAAAAAATATGACCTAGCATTTAGGAAGTAAGTCTTTTTGTCGTACAAAAAGGGAAAAATGCTACTTACTAGGAAAGATATACTACTAGGCCTGACCTGAAATTGTAGAGAGGATTTCTCTGAGTTCTGTGGATGAACCAGATAGACCTTGTATTTATTCGTCTCTACAGGCTGTGCACGCTCTGTTCACGAAGGGAGTCTGGCCCCAAAGGAAGCCTAAGAGGAGCTCCAGCTGGAATTATTTAACCTTTATATTTATGCTGGGTTGTGGAGTAGAGGAGGCGGTGAGTGACTGTGTCAGGAGTGGATGACGTCCTTAGTGAATGTATCGTTGATAATGAACTCGGCTATAACAAGGAGCCGGATGCCTCAGACCTACGAATGGCAAAGCCTTCCTCTGTCCTAGGTGTTAATGTTGAGTGTGTTTGTAGGAACTACCAACCACAGCATCGTGTCTACACCCCTGCTGAGATTAGCTAAATCTGCCTCCACATTCACCTGTATCTAATAGACTCAGCCCCCTCCATTCGGATGTCTATAATAGACTTCTAACCAGCTAAGTTTCTGGGTTCCAGACCCAGGGTCCAGGCTCGCCGTACCCCAGCTTTTGCCTTTTGTGCGTCCGCATCTATTATCTGCTCTTCTTCATTTCCTTGTTGTCGCAGCCTGGTTTCCAACTCTAAGCATTGTGGGAGCCTGGCACCAGACCTTCCTTCTAACACGTATTCTCCTATCTGCAGTCTCCGAGGTGCAGCTCATACGTTGGACGCAGCAGCTTTGAGCATGTTTTTCAAAGCTGCACAGACATCTTGCTGCTGCTGTCCCTTACAAAGGTGCCTTCTCCCACATCCCTGATGGTGGCGGGTTAGAGATGACAACAGTCAGTCATGAGCGTCAACCATCTCTGCGAGCTTGGAGCTAATCTGCAGCTCTTCTTGAGCAGACGGGGCATACTTCATCCCACAGGTAGCATTCAGATATCATACCTATGACAGGAAGGCACGGATTCTGTCTGTCTCACGTGTGTCCTTAAGTGTCTAGTACAGTGTTCGTTATATAACACACAATAAGCCTTTGTAAAAAGGATTTAAGGTAACTGACAGGTTTGGAAGCTTCTGGACTTTGTCTCTGAAACTCATTAATGCATTTCCAACACATTTCCCCGAATCCTTTAATTAATTAATTAATTAATTAATTAATTAATTTTATTTTCCATATTCTTTGTTTACATTCCAATTGATTTTCCCTTTCCCGGTTCCCCCCCTCCCCCTAAGTCCCATAAGCCCTCTTCCTTCCGCCCATTCCCCAATCAACCCCCTCCCACTCCTCTGTCCTGCAATCCCCTACCATGCTGCATCAAGCCTTTCCAGGACCCGGGCCCTCTCCTTCCTTCTCCTTGGGAATGATTTGATATGTGGGTTGTGTTTTGAGTATTTTAAATGAGACTAAAAAACACTAGTAGTTACTTCTCCGGATGATTTTGAACGTGAGATGAGAAACTTTCTCTAGAGCTTTGCGTACAGACTCTGGCTCTTTCTAGCCATCCATGCAATGCCCGCAAATGATGGCAGCCACCCGCTGGCCACTCCCACCTGCCAGTCACGGTCACAGTCACAGTCACAGGAGATCCAGCGCCCGCTCTTCGGCTGAGAGGAGCAATGGTGGTTGGTACCTTTACTGTTAAATCTCCAGCCTGAGCATAACGGGGCAGGAGTACCCTGGTCGCGGCTCTTCATCAGTAATTCCAGGCAAACGCTTGGGATATCCATGTTTATGGAAGAACCACAGGGAAGAGTACCAAGGGATCAGTCGGTATAGGCCTTCGCTGGGACACACGACTCTAGCACATACCATGTGGGTGGTGGGCCCTCCCTCTTGGAGAGGGACAGAGAGATTCCTTTCAAAGGTAAGTCAGGGACTGAGCCAGAAATTGAACAATATTTATGTTCAATCTCAACCTCCACCTAAATAATTCCTCTGGAGTGGGGAGCTTCCGAGGAAGTTCTTCCAAAGCCAGTTTTTGCGATATAGCCCCATTTCGGTGTCCTCAGTCACTCACAGCAGTCCTTCCTACCGAGGTGTAGACATCTAGTTCTTCTGATTACAGAAGACCTTTGGTAAGTGAGAGTGCCAGCCACCCATACCACTTTCAATAAATAGGAGAGGGTTGGCTGTTTTGCTCCGCCGGAGGGGCGTATGCAGGACAACCCTTTCGTGGGCCAGCCTTGACTTTTAGCACGCTTGCCCCACCCACACCAGAGCAGAGCCGCGAGGGAGCTTGAAGCTGTAAGCCAGTTGGCACTGCTGCTGTTTGCCGTGTTCAGCTCCATCCAGAGAGCAAGCACTGTTCAAAGCTGGTCCCAGCTCGCCTGGGAAGATGTCTGCTGTATTGTGATGCAGGCATTGTCATCACCCTGTATGCATTGTCGAGGAACGCACTGTTTTGTCCAAAGTTATCCAGTGCGAGAGCCACAATCTTTTTATTTTAAATTCTCCCTCTTATTAAAAGTATTCTTTTCTTATACTATATGTTCTGATTAGTTTCCCTTCCCTCTACTCCTCCCGGTTCCTTCAAACTCCTCTTCATCCAGGCCTTTCTATCATTAGACAAGAACAGGCTTCTAAGGGATCCCCGCCCCCAACGCGACAAAATAAAATGGAATAAGATGAAATGACAACCATCACATCGAAGTCGGACAAGGCAAACTGACCGAAGGAAAAGAGCCCCAAGAAGAGACACAAGAATCAGAGGCCCACTCGCTCATACACTCAGGAGCCCCCAAAACACACGAAGCCGGAAGCTATAATATATACTCAGAGGACCTGGTGCAGACCTGTGTAGGCCCTGTGCTTGGGCTTCAGTCTCTGAGTTCATAGGAGCTTTGATGAGCCACAGTCTCAACTCAGGCAGTCTCTCTGTTAACAGCTTCTCTCCTCAAAGACGGCCGAGACGCTCACGGACTCATGCTCTCTTTATCAGAAACAGTAAACCCGGCGGTGATATGCTCATATCGCAGTAGCTCACGAAGCATCCCCCAATGGTTGGGTCTCTTTAAGAATCTAGAGTGGAGCGGTCTCTGTTTACTGCATACTTTGAGGCATACCTCACTCATGGTTAAAAGGCATTCCGTGGGCCCCTACTTGCTTTTCCTTGTGAATTGAGGGAGCACAAAGCAGTTCACAGAGTCAGTGTTTGTGGCTGCCCTTCGTTGGAATGGGGCCAGAATCCTTGAGAACAAGTATCCCGCAAAAGCAGGCCAGACACTTACATTGCTGGCTTATTATTACAGACCGGGTCATTTGAAACACAGATATCTATTTCCCAAAAGACGTGAGAGTAAACATACAATACAATACCCCAGGGATCCAGTTTGATGCACATCCTTAAATGGTTTGCTTTATGTCAGCTGAAGCTCATCTAGATTGTAATTTGTCTAAACTTTCTCACTTTATAGTCAATTAACCTCTTTTCTTCTTAAGGTGATTGATTAGCTTTGGAAATAGCGCCCTGCCTTGCGTCTCACAATTTGAGACACTTAGATTCCACCCCCCCCTTAGAGATCAAGATATTATGTCTTTAATAGAGACATTGCATTCCTTTTCCCCAATCTATATAATTTTATACTGTGTGTTTATTTCACTTTATTAAATCTTTTTAAAAAGTAGGACTAATTTCCTTTGACTTTATCAATTTCTCTTTCGGTGCTAAAGGACGTTTACTACCTAGGCAGAGTCTGGATTTATCTTATTTTTTTATTTTTTTTTTTTGTTTTTTGTTTTTTTGTTTGTTTTTTTGTTTTTCGAGACAGGGTTTCTCTGTGTAGACCAGGCTGGCCTCGAACTCAGAAATCCGCCTACCTCTGCCTCCCAAGTGCTGGGATTAAAGGCGTGCGCCTTATCTTACTTTCAGTCTTCCTCTTTTTAAAACTCTTTCTACCTTCAATGTTAGTCTATTTTATTTTTCTTTAGAGTTGTCTGGTTTGTGGAATTGTGTCAAATATACACCACGCTCTAGTCAGCTAAACTATGAGAACTTGGCGTCGCAATGATAGGAATTGATGTTTATGGGTACTTTTTTATGGGAGCTACAACCCTTGGTACCTTACTGGGTCAAGAGCTAGTACAGAGCAAAAACTACCGGCAACATTTGAAAGCTACAGTAAGCATCAAACAGACACGTTTAGTTTATTGTCTATGGCTAGATTTGAAGGATTAAGGAAGCAGGACAGTGCGGAAACTCATATACTGAGTTTCTTAAGTTCTCTTTAGCAGTTTCCACAATCATGAATGTAGATGAGGTGTCCTCCCTCCTATAGCTACTACATGTCCCTGGGACTGTGTCCCTAAGGAAAGCCATGCTTTTCCATGTCCCACTGCCCTTTTGTACATATCACATAGTGTCTCTATTCACCCCTGCTCTGTAGTTATGTGGATCCAAGCTCAACTCTCCATTACACATAATTGGCATTCTTGTGTCCACTGACGTTCCTGTGACCTCAGTGACCAACTCCAGGGCACCTCTGTGCATTGCAGTCATTCCGTCAAACTAACAGCAAAGTTGCAGGCTCTATGCTGGTGACCTGGCCATAGCCATTGCTTCTTGGCTTTTTCTATTTACGCTGCTTAGTGACAAAGAGATGATAAGAGGTAAGATTAGACCAGGTCAGTACACAGGGTATTTCTTAGTCTAGCGAGGACACAGCAGTCCGTGCCCTGGGGTCTTTCAAAGCTGTATACCCAAGTTCCTATATTTTAAAATCATATTAGTTCATATTAAACTATGACATTACCATTTTGTCACCTGAACATGCCTATAGATATGTTTCACTATAATGGGCTTTCTACACAATTTCTTTCTATTTTATTCACACATTTGTAAATATTCTGAGAAGGGAGCCATAGGCTTTATCTGAATCCCATCTTAACATAAGGCCAAGGAGCCTGGTGTGAAACACTTAGGAGGCAAATGGCTTTGGGGAATGAAATGTACTTTGATGCCAAGATGTCCAGGTACCACGCAGGAGGGACATGGGCAGAGGGCACAGAGGAAGCTACGGTTAGACCGTGAGGAGCTCAGAGAGCTCTGAGAAAGACATGCTGTCCAGCCAGATGGGGCTATGTGCCCCATCAATCAATTAGCATGACTCCCAAGTTCCCGTTCACTGAACCCTTAGTGATACAATCTGCTCTCAAGAAAGAAGCCTGGAGGGCTGGGGGCATAGGGAAGCAAAACTGATAGGGGCTGTGACGGAAGGGGGTGGAATCAGGGCAATCCGTTCTGTCATTTCTCACAAGTAGCAGATCTGTGTTTTGTTTATATAGGACTGCAGATCCTTTAAGATGGCAGACAGAATCCTTAAGGGATTTTAAGGCGTAGAGAAGTAAATGACAGGTTTGTGCATAGAATAAATAAGGTATCATAAATAGAAACTATTAAATTATGGGAATGGGAGAGAGAGCGAGAGCCAGAGAGTGAGAGCGCGCGCGTGCGCGCGCGTGCGCGCGAGACTAAGACAAGGGAGAGACAGAAATAACCTAAAAAGGAAAGTGTAAAACTTCATCCTATGATCAAACTCTTTGCCTAGGTAGAAACAGCCACACCCTGTGCCTGGTCCTAGAGAACCCTGTGCAAGTCACTTGGGCCACCAGCACCACAGCTGTGATGTGTCGTTCTAACCACTATAAGCAGCAGTGCTTTCCACGGGTGCTTCCAACTGCCTTACCTGCCACCTCATTTGTTTCACAGTGAAGAGGGACGTGGGGGACTTTCCACAGCCCTCCATTCTGCAAGGGGAGGCCCAGCGGGGGGGGGGGTCCTATAATAACAATTTCCTACGCTGTTCACAAAATGAATCTCCGTGAACTCTGAACAGCTGTGAGTTAGTGTTTTGGTCAGTGGGAGGGTTAAGTGCAGAATCGCCGGAAGGGACAAGCGGCGCTGAGCGCGCTTGAGGTTTGGAATATGCAACAGACCAGCCTCTAGTTTACCAAGACTGACAGTACCAGCCGTGAGCCGAGGACCAAGGAGGACACATCGGTGTCCGGGCCCCCAGTCATCGGTGTCAGCTGAAGCTCGGGTTCTTTTCCTTTGCCCACAATCTCCACTCTATAAACGTCCTTGCGTGCCTACGCTTCTCCTTGTGGAGACAAGTAATGTGAGGAATTCCTGCCGAGCCACTAGAGGAGCGAAATCCTCTTTGCTGCCGGAGCTGAGGGAATGCTTCATTTTTTTTTCGTCACACATCAAAATGATTGTTCTCCAGGTGGTTTGCATTACTGACTTTATACTGGCTCCTGCACTTGGACTCGACAAATAGACTGTTAATACATAACCAAAATAAATAAATAAATAAATAAATAAATAAATAAATAAATAAATAAAAGTTTGAAGGACGCAGAACTTTCAAGCCATAATATTCTCATATTCATTCGTTCCCTTCCCACCCCCACCCCGCCCCCCCCCCCCTGCTGTCAAACTCTAGATTCCATGAAAGTCAAGGAGGAAATCCAGGAAAATGGTAATGTTTCAAGTAGTCTTACATTCAAGCTAAAACACCAATACGCAATCCAAATGTTGTATTAATAGTAAAGCATGTTATGATCGCGAAGGAATGGTTTTTTTTTTTTTTTCTCTACCTTTTATTAAGTCAGTCGATTCTGGTTGGGCATCTTATACTTTCGTATTATATCCTTGCCCTCCTTTGGTCAGCTGCAACTTGTGATTGGATAATTGAGAGAGTTGGGCGGCTTTATTTAATGTATTGCATTTTGTTTTCAAGCAGTGATAACACTGTAAAGTTTTAAACTAACTTGTTTTCTGTACCCTGCTTTTTTAAATTAGGTGTTGTTATGTTAATTTACAATTCAACATTGTTCAATCTCTCCCTGTCATGGGCAATATTATTTAGATTAACAGAAAAAAAGAAACCCATTGATTTAGGATATGGCGATTCACACCTGTCTCTCTCTCTTCTTCACCTGCTTGCCTCGTGAGACTGAGCAACTGCTAGGTCCTTGGACTTCCATCCACAGCTGCTGCTGACCATGGTTGGGGAGTTGGACTACAGACTGTAAGTCATCGACAAATTCCCTTACTATATAGAGACTACCCATACGCTCTGTGACTCTAGAGAACCCTGACTAATACAGAAGTTGGATACAGCACTTGGAGAGTTGAGGAAAGAAGTAAGTCTGGGATATATTGTGAGTCCTTGCCTCAAAGAAAAAAATGCAAATCGCATTCATTCCGATCAACTAACTCAGCCTACCCTGGCGTGGAACTTCGCTGTTTATCTTCATAATCTGCCTTATCGCAGCCACACACCTTACATTCCCATTCTTCGAGTTCTTGAGACAATTATTTGATCTCGAGTGACCTTTTGTCAAGAAGGTAGCCCAGAAACCTGGATCAACCTTTGGAGGCATGTCTAAGACAGCTAACAGCTCCCGGAGTCCGTCCAGGATTCAGAAAACAACTGTATTGACAACGACGATGACGACGACGACGACAACAACAACAACAACAACGTCAAGAAAACATAGGCCTTGACCCATCCTCGTGGATGGCACAGTAAAGCCCACTAAGGACACAAACAGAGACAGAAGAGTAATGACAAGGCAGCTGTCCTCCGAGTTACTCCCTATCCCAGTGAAATGCTATCTGCGCTCAGTTTCTGAATGTTCCTCCTATCCAGAATCAGGCAGAGAACTCCTTTTCTCCCTGGAGTCCTTCAAGCACAGCACAGCCGTCTGGTGCCTATCCCAGGAACCCTAGAACAGTTGAACTGCACCAGTGTACGGATGTTTTGTTGCAGTTCAAACAGCTGCTTCGGTCGGGCATACCTGGTACCCTCTTGAAACTCAGGAAAGCCCAGCTGACTGATGTTGGGCGGGACTCCCACTGACCCACACACCCTGCCAGGTCCCTGACCTGGCACCATTCAGGTCAGGCCACCTCAGGCCAGATCTGCTCAGAAGATGACCCTCTCGCCTGCAGTTCGTCATCTGCACCGCTGACACCCCAAAGGACCTTGCTTTTCTTCTCAAGGTTAAACAAAAACAAAAACAAAGTAAAAAAAAAAAAAACCTAGCCGGAAATAGAGGAATAACAATAATAAGAGAGAATAAAATAAAAAAGATCCCCCTCCACTAAACACTGAGAACCAGAGATTGCTATAAGCCTGTCAATTTCGAGAGTTAATGACAATCTGCGCATTCAAAGGCTTTCTGGTTAATTCCTGGCTGTCTCCCTCTCCCCTCACCTGCCAGCCGTCTCTCCCGGGTGTTTTTCCAGATAGCATCCAGCGCCCTGGCGGTGGAGTCTCTGATGTGGTCGCTGAAGGACCTCCGCAGCGGGCCTCTCAGGGGCCGAGCCATCACGTGGCCCTCGGGGTCCCCCATCCACCCGCGAGTGACTTCGGGCGGATCCCCCGGACCCTCGTTTCTTCCCCGGGCGCTCAGGACGCAGGCATTGCGGCTGGCGCTGCGGCCTCGGGACGCGGCTGCAGGCGGCCTCCTGGCGCGTCGCCCAGCGCGCGCCGCGGCCACATCTGGAAAGGCTTAAGGCCAGCGGCTCCCGCGCCCGCTATCGGGATGCGCCCGGTGTAACCCAATCACCTCGCTCGCTATGCGGCGCCGCGTCCGTCCGTCCGGAAGATGCGAGCCCAGCCGCTCCTTCCCGGAGATGGAGCAGAGAGCTGAGCAGGTAGCGCTGGCATCCAGGTTCCTTCTCATCAGCTCAGCATTTAAATCTTCTGGACTCCAGGTTTCAGATCGGGTCAGTTGTGAGACCAACGCTCACTTTTAAGTTGAGCAGAAGAGATATGGCTGTTCTGTTTCTTAAACGGGAGCTTGAGTTTTTAAAATAAAATAGTTATCAGCCCCCTGCATTTCCTCTCCATGCAGCTGGCTCCTTTACAGTCAGTGGTGTATTCTGATAAACCCAGGCTTCACCCCGAAATTAGATTCCAATATGCCCAGGATTTGCGAGTCTATTTTCCGAGTAAGCAAGCTGATTATTTGTTATATCTCAAACACTCACCTCAAAAGATTTTTTTTTTGTTTTTGTTTTTAAGTACCACACAGTTCTTGTACACTTTTTTGGGAATGAAATGTAAGCCAATTGCTTCTTTTTACAAGCCATGTTGTTGTTTTGTTTCCAAAACGCTAAACATCCATTTCTATGCCCACGAGTTTGGCAGGTTTTCTGACTTCTAATGTCGCCTTTCTCACCGTCCCCTCTGATTCCACATCCTAACTTTCAAGGGTTGGAGGGAAGCCTAGTACTGGCATGAGACAATATCGAGGGGCCAGCCAGCTCGCAAGCTTTGCTCGGGAAGAGATGACTCTGCAAAAGCAGCTGCCAATTGTCAGGTGCTATGCGAACGCTAATTGTTACAGTAACTGTTTGAAGTCGATTTGCAACCCACGCTGATCTCTTGCCGCTTACGTTTCGATGCGGATCCACTTTTCCATATACCTTTGACAACTTCATCATAGAAAAGACTATGCAAACAGTGAGAGTGCCCAGAAGACGCAAGGAGCAGTAGTAACTACAGCTCTTAAAGAACCCATATGTCCTGAGATTTACTGTGGCCAACTTGTAAATGTTCGCAAGGGCCCCTACAGCGGACTGTTTTGATTGCTATAACGAAACACTCAAGGCTGCATAGTTACACAGAAGTTTAGATGGCTTATGACTTTGAAGGACAGTTTCAAGTGGCCCTATTAGCTCAGCCTCTCTGGAGGGTCTAATGGGAGGTGGCGTCGTTGCAGTAAAGTGTGTATGGAGGAGGTGGGGGTGGAGGAAGGGATCTTTGAGCCAAACAGGAAGGGAGAGAGTGACTCTGGGTCAAGTTCACTCTTACAACAATTCACTCTTGACAGGACCCACTCTGGATCCCCTGTGAGTTAATTCAATCCAAGATCAGCCCCTCAGAGACCCCAGCTTGCCCACTAAGCCCAAGCGCTTCCACATCCATTTTACTAGACCTTAAGCCCCGCCCCCCAACCATGAATTCATCCTTGCGGGGAAGAACTTCAAAGTATTTCTAAACCACAGCTTCTGGCATATTAAGCATCTTCTCCTCCATTCTTGGTCCTACAGCTTTTCACTGGACTAGGCAGGCATGAGTTATCGAGCACCGATACAGTCGCACCGATACACCTACCTGGGTGGAGACACATCTCTACACTCAGTGAATGTGAGTGTCCTTGGGCTCAATTGCCAGCACTGCAAAGAAGAAAACCAAAACAAGCAAAGAACCCTCCTCCAAAACCCATAGGAAGTGTTCACCTACTTACTAGCTGGTTCCGTTTTAAAAACACTTTACTCCTGGAGCTGTTACCATCCCAGATTGCAAGATGTCCTTACAGAGCTATAGTAACAGAACCAGCATGCTATTGGCACACAAAAACAGACACTGATAAACGGAAGAGAGTTGAAGTCCTAGATATAACCTCACATACTTAAACTTAAACACACATGATGTTTGAAAAAGAAGGAAAAAAAATACACCCTAGAGAAAAATAGAAAATATCCTCTTCAATAAATAGTGCTGGTCAAACTGGATTGCTTCAGATAGAGGAATGAAAATAGATCTATATCTTTCAGCCTGTCCAGAACTCAAATTCAAGTGGGTCAAGGACCTCCTCAACATCAGATCAGGTACCCCGGATCTGAGAGAAGAGGAAGTAAGGTAGGGGTATTGACATTATTGGCACCAGAAAGAACTTTCTGAGCAGGACCCTGGTGACGCAGGCACGAAGACCAACAAATGGGACCTCCTGGAGCTAGAGCTTCTGTATAGTAACGAACACCAGCATTGGAGCAAAGCAGCAGCGGACAGAACGAGACCGCCTTCACCAGTTAGACATGGGCCAGGGAAGAGAACACGCAAGGAACTAAAGAAATAGCATCACAAAGTGAATGACGCAATTACAACGGAGTGCAGAACTAACCAGGATTCTCAAAAGACGAAACACGAATGGCAGAGAAATGCAAAACAATATTCAACATCCCTAGCTATCAAGAGAATGACTTTGAGATTTTTATATTACCCCGGTCACAATCACCATGATAAATAAAATGGCACATGTTGGCAAAAGATGGGGGGGGGTGGTGGTGCGCAGGAGGGGGAGTACATAGTAATTCATGGTGGGAGAACAAACTGGTCCAGCTAGAACGGAAAGTAGCGTGGGGGTTTCTCAGGAAGCTGAAGATTGATCTTCAAGATCTTGCTATACCACTTTTGAGGCATATATCAAAAGTAGAAGCTTTTCCCTTAGGCCCCATGACCTATCTAGTATCACATTCTTGGCTACCAGTGACCGATATTGGTCCTATCTCCTGGAGTAGGTCTTAAATACAAGAAAAAAGCTATTGGTTAATTCCATAATGTTTGTGCCACTATAACACCAGTATACGTCATAGGCAGGTTGCTGTTGTAGGTCACAAGGTTCATCACTGGGTGACATTGGTGATTACATTTTCTCCTCTGGTAGCAAGCATAGATCTATCTTCCAGCACCGTGAACAATACTCAGCAGGGGGTAAATTTTCTGCTCGGAAACCATCTCAATGTCTCTATGTTTTATGATATACACGCATAGTATCTTCAGCAATAAAGCCTTAACATAACATTGTGGAGAGTAACACATAGCCTTTGCACTCTACTAGAGAGATACTTGTTCATCCATGCTTATTGCTGTCTACATTCATCAGGTTAACTCATAATAGAAAGAAATTGGAAGCAGCCCACGTGTCCATCAACAGAGCAATGGGTAATTCACACATGGACTCAGCTATTAAGAAAATAGGAATTTCAGGTAAGCCAACAAAGCTGAATAGTCATCTTGAGGGCTGTAACCCAGACCCAGAAAGACAAAGATGGCACGTTTGCTCTTACATGTGGATTTTGGCCTTTAAGTTTTAGATGTGTGTTTAAATTAAAAAGAACCATGGAGGTTAGGCAGCTGGTAAAGGACTAGGGGGGAGAAGAGGCTCTTCCAAGGAAGGAGATATATAGTGTTATCAAGAGATAAAGGGACAACTAGAAAAGGAGGGTTAAACTCGGGAGGAGGTTGGAAGGGCGGGGTCAAGGAGAGAATGTGATGTGGAAAGGGACAATGGAGACCAATGCATTATAATCTATTGACTTACTGTATTTTAGCTGTTTGCTTATTCCTGGAGATGAAAATGAAAATTTGTCCCCCGTTGATAATTTTTTTGGGGTACCATCAAGTCATGCTAGTATGGTTTGAGCACTTAAGTGATCTTTAACCAGACTGTTGGTTGGATGGAAGTAAATGTATGAATGTTGATGGATCCATGTATGTACATTGGAGGTCCTTCTCTAGATTCTGTGTACTTTTGTTATAAATATAGACCTGACAGAGACAATAATTTGTGATGATTAATAACTAACAGTTATTGAGCATTTACTGTATACCAATTTACTATTCTAATTTTAAAAGGATTTTTGTAATAGCTTTATTAAAGTACACTTTACCATAAAAAAAAAGAAAACTAGGAAAAGCATGACTGTAGATATTTCATTTTATATATATGTATTTCATATATATGAAATATATCTCTATATATGGAATATTTAAAGTCACTATATAAGGGAGGAGATAAGGCATCATATGTTACCAAATAAAGCTCTCAGTACTAGAAATGAATTACGACTTTCTGAGTTGTTGCTCAAAGGGAATTTAGAGCAAACATTACAGGATATTGCCAAGGCTATTTGTTACTCTCCATGACGTTATGGTAAGAGTATATTGCTGAAGATACTGTGTTGGTATGTCATCAAACATGGACAGATTGAGATGGTGTAAAAGTAGAAAATTCATCCCTACTGAGTGCTGTTCATAGTGTTGGAACATAGGTCTCCTCTTGCTAGCAGAGGAGAAAATGTAATCACCAAAGTAACTCATCTACGAACCTTTGACCTACAGCAGCAACTTGCCTACGAGATATACTGGTGCAACCTTTAGTCCAGTCCCTCATGTTGGGGTGATCCCCCAACCATAAAATTATTTTCATTGCTACTGAAATTTTGCTACTGTGGTGAATTGTAATGGATATATCCGTTTGCTGATGGTCTCAGGCAACCCCTGTGAAAGAGTTGTTTGACACCCAAAAGAGGTTGAGAACCACTGGCTTAGGGGATTACAACATCCTAACTTTGCTTGTTACAGATAGAGGTTTATTTTTTTTTTTTTAGTTTTTCCCTGAGTATCTCTTATTCTCAGTTGGCTGGATATGGCTGTGAAATCCAGAGGAGTGACACAGGTTATTTATATAATTGTCCAGTGGTAAGTTTCATGACAAGATAGATATTAGTCAGTAGTCTAGAAAGTATACACACAATATATATATTTAATTATATATACATATATATGTATATACATATATATGTATGGATGTATGTGTGTATGTGTATATATATATATGTGTGTGTGTATACACACACACATATATATGTATATGTATATATATATCACTAAAGAGAACTTCTCATTTTGAAATCCGAGTGACAGCTCCTGACTGGGGTAGAGGTGTACGGGGAATGGCAGGAGTTAGAGCAAGTTACCTATCTGTGGTGATGACTTGTATCCTTACTGACAGTCAGTTGCCATCATTTGGTAGGACGCCTTTCTATAGGTTGGCAGAGAAAGAAAAGAAGAGCCACGAGGGCAATGACACGTCCTCTTCTAGGCTTGTGTAGTGGAGCAACCCAAGTCTCATTACAGCATGAGTGCAGGGCTGACTGTCTCCATAGAGGACATTAGGAGACAGCAGCTCCCAGAGAAGAAAACTGAGGATGATCCAACAGCAGATGGTGGATCTAGGATTCATACTCAGTCCTGTTTGCCTCCAAGGCTCATCAGCCTCCTCAACAGCTTGAGTGGCCTTAAGTTAATAACCTAGGTTTAGTTGGTATGAGGCTAAGGACTAACATTTCCTAATCTCAGCCAAATGAAATAACCAGTCAGATCTGGAGTGGGGAAGTAATCTGAACCTTCAGTGGGGCCTTCAGTCCCCTTAGCTTTGGAAATTGGAGGGCAACAATTCAGGATAACCAGGCCCAGTGCGGTGTCCTCTATAGACAACACTGGGTCTTATCTCCCAATGAGAACAACTTCAAGCCAACACCTTTGTAACCAGCTCTCTAGGGTAGCACTCTGGGATCTTATTGGCGCTCATCTCGGAGAGATCAGAAAAGCACACAATTTATTCTTCATATACGTTCCATGAAGTAGAGTGATCTATAGACCTAGTCTAAGAGATTCAAAAATACCTTATACACTTATTTATGTTAGTGTGTGTATATGCGTGTGCATGTGTGTGTATGTGCATGCATGCGGCATGGCATTTTTGTACAGATCAGCGTATAACATGCAGGAGTTGATTCTTTCCTTCTCCCGTGTGGGGCCTCAGGATAGAACTCAGGTTGTCAGGTTGGTGGCAAGCATGTTTACCCACAGAGCTATGTCACTAAGCTCCCATCTGAGAAGTTTCAACTAAAGAAGTTATTAAGAGAAATACAACTGTGGTTAACAGCTTGAGGAATGGAGGTATACAATGTTATCTTTCCCCCTCCCTCCCTCCTTCTCTCTGTGTCTGTGGTTGTCAATATCATTGCTATGTTACTCAGGTTGACCTCAAACTATCCTCCTGTCTCAGCTTTTTTTCTCCATTGCTGGAAATATAGGCATACTATCACATCTGGCCGGATAAAAAAAATTTTAAGGCCAGATAAGTGTTTTTAATCAAGGTGGGCACTAATTGTTAATTTTATTACAGCCAAATGTAGAACTGGGATCTTGTATTCTTATTTCTGAACATTTTGTTGTGAGGATATTTCAACTCTATGACTACATCTCAGCTGTAGATCATAAATATAATATAAAAACCATTTTAATTTAGACTCATGCTCCAATTAACAGCACACTATAATTTCTATGGCAACTCATTTTAATTTAGACTAGCTGATTTTATTATTATTATTATTATTATTATTATTATTATTATTATTTTCCTTCTTGTAGTCCATTAGAAGTGTTATGCATATGTATTAGTTGATTTTCTCATCTCTGCAACCATTTTGAAAAAGAATCAACTGAAAGGAGCAGGTTTATTCTGACTTACACATCAAAGGCATTCATTCCATCATGGGGTAAGCATGGTTGTGGGAGGGGCTTGGTCTTTGGAGCCCACAAGGAAGGGAAAAGGAACTCCCGTTCATAGTAGTGTGTTTTTCTTTCCCCCCTTTTATTATTTGGGACCCAGTTTATGGGATGGTGTCACCCACATTTAGGGTAGGTCTTCATTCCTCACTCAAACCTGCACATGTAAACACAAACCAAAGATGCCCTCCCCCAATTGGTGATCTAGGTGTTTCTTAACCAAGTCAACATTCCAGATTAACCACAGCTGTCCAGATAACTGCCATTTAGAAACTAGAGTTTAGATAGCAATTCCTCAAGCTATGTTCTTCCAAATTTGAAATATCTCAGTCTTCATGTTTAGAAGAGGCGAGGATAGTCTGTCATAACCCGGTTCGTCTCAGTTGGGCAAGTGGGAAAGGGTTACACATCCATCGGTTCCTCAAGATCCTCTCGGAACTGTATGAGAAGTGATTTCAGAGTTTTGCAGTTCCTTATTTTTGTGATAAAATCTAATGTCAGTCATAGTCAGAGCCACTCTCTGGCCAGGCAAAGCTGTGAAATTCTTTCTGATCCCTGGAGAGCAGAGATTCTTATCTGTATTTAAACCTAGAGAGTTTAATTTAAGTCGGCTCCCTAATTGTTTCCATTTCAGACAATTATCTTGCTTTACTAATGTATTATAGAGCTTATCTAATTCTGTGTAATTTATTAATTTGGTCTTCTAGCAGCAAAGAAACTTTACGAACTTTTTAGGGTGTTTCTAGGTCCTACTTCCTTCATTTTTTTTTTTTGATGGGGTACTTTCTTTTCCAAAGTTGTATAGCATAAATGCACTTTGATCTTGTGAGCAACTTGGTTCTCTCTCTCTTTCTCTGTCTCTGTCTGTCTGTCTCTTGCTCTCTTTCTCTCTCTCTCTCTCTCTCTCTCTCTCTGTGTGTGTGTGTGTGTGTGTGTGTGTGTGTGTGTGTGTAAACTAACTGTAACATTTAGGACTGCCCAAAATGCTAGAATGTGCTTTCTAGATGATATAAATAATGACAAGAGGTGGAAAGGTTTAAGACTATAGAAAGGAGCTTATTAAACCTCCACCTGGTTAGCCCCTATCAGTGATCCAGCCCTTGCAACTGAACACCCAGCTTAGTGAATGGCAATTCCTGTATACAAAGTATGCCTAGAGAACTGTGACTCTCCAGAAGGGGTTCTCCCTTGTGTAAATATTCAAACGGCCAGGGCAAGGAGAATTTGCAGAAAGAAAGAAAATATCGTTTAGTCTGAGCAATGTCTCTATTATGTCCATTTATTCTAACAGCTAGCACCTGACATGCAGGGTACCTGGAACGATGCCTGGTTTCACTAGCGAGATCACGATGTGAACATAGGCTCTGACAAGTGGCAATTGTATATTTTGGTCTGTTTGTGTGTTTGGAGCTGTGGGGATTAGATTTTCAATGAGAATCTCTTTGGTAATAAACATCCTTAAATGTTCTTAACCCAGGAGAAATGGGGAGTAGTGGTGCCTCCAGAATTTTTTTTTTTGCCACGATTTTCATAAGTCTAATTTCTACAAAAAGCAAAGATACCATAACATAAGATAAATCACACACAACCTATGACTTTTTTTTTTCCCTGAAAATTCTCCTTGTCCTGGCCTTTTGGATAGCTACCCAAGGGAGGACTCCTTCTGTGGAGTCACAGTCCTTTAGGGATACCAATGCTGGTTCAGGCATGCCATTCATTAAACTGACTGTCCAGCTGTAGGGGCTGGACCACTGAGGTGGGGTGGGGTGGTTAGCAAGTTGTGTGACTTAGCCAGACCTGAGTATGTAAGAATAGAATAGATTGTGGGTACATTTAAAATTACAGGTGGAAGAAGTCCGTTCCTCTTACTCTTCATTTCATTTTATTCTTTTCTTCCTACTCATTTTCTTCACATCCTCTCTTCTTCACAGCATTTGCGTCTACTGAGTCCAGCATCCTAATGTAGCTGTACCACTCCTCTGCTCGCTCAGATGTAGAACATACTTTGACTGCTTAACCTGCTTTTAATTTGTGGATATTCCAATTCATACGAGCTATTTCATGCATCTTGCTATTAAAGTTGGGATTCAAAATTACTAATATCTTGCTGATTTTTAGGCTCTAGGATTTCTGTCCTGAGAAATAAGCAAAAAACGCTCATGTCTTCGGTTTCGCCTTCAAATAAAATATACTCAGCGCAAGAAATGTTTGTGAACAATTGCATTACTCGTTGGATGATAACAATGACCACAATAGATAACATGACTAAAGCAACAGCAAATTCAAATGCGAATTTGGGTGATTTTATACACTCTCACGTTCATTCAGGAATAACATACAATTCAGAGCAAGTAGGAATTTATGCACTGCTTAATGCTAACGAAACTTACTGACTGTAGATTTTTAATTATACATGTTAACACATGGAGGCAAGAACTTGAATATTGTCAGCACATATGCCAGTTTTCTAAAATGTTGCTGCAGTTTGACTTAGTATCTGTGCATGAAGGAATCCTATTGATATACAAACACACATAATATTCATTCCCCTTAAAAACCTTAGAAAGCCCTTAAGGTAGGTTAGCACTGAAATTGAACAAAGTACATATGGATTATTTTATATATGGATTATCTGTGTATATATGTATATATAATTTGTATATTTGTATATATGTGTATAATACATTATATGTGTGTGTGTGTAAAATTTGTGAGAGAAAGCTAAAAAGAAGTAGTTGACATCTACTATTGTCTTAATCTCAATTGTGCACTGGTAGAAAGTTTTGGGCCACTGAAAAGGAAGGACAAACATGTTCTGATAGTTTTGAGGCAAAGGTTAAGAGGTCAGCTAGCATTTGCAGAAGGGGGTAACCAAAGACCAAGGGGCACAGCAAAGGAGCCCTGTGGCTCAGAGGAGAGGATTTCTCTGCTTTTGACTAAGTGCCGATCTGGTCTAGTCATGAGAAGGACCTTTCTAAGGCCAGTCAAGATGAACTAGGAGTCAGTAGGGAGATGACTTCCTGACGCTCTTGTCAGCTACTGTGAAGCAAACTCAGGAACTAAGAGGTGTTTGGTGAGAATCTCTAGACTAGTTGAGCCTCAACAATGAGGCTGATTAGTCCCCAATTAAAGGCTCCTCTAGTTCTCACAAAAGAATGGGAATTATAAAGATACAAGCAGACACCATCCCAATTGAAAGCAGAAAAAACGAGTTAGACTATCCAAGTCTAGTTCTTTGAAGAGATCAATGCAATTGATTTCTTCCTAGTTGAATTAGCCAGCAATAATAAAGAGGAGGTTCGGCAAGCTCGCAGGATTAAAGGCTAATATTAAAAAACGAATTGTGCTTGTTAACAATGCACGGAGACTAGAGAATTAGATTTGCAGCATGGTAATGGAAGAGGAACACCAAGAGTTAAACTTGATAACCACTTGAGTGAGAAAAAAAGACCGGAAGTTATAAAACCTTGTTATGAGAAATGAAATGAAGAGTCAACCCAAGGAGATATGCCATGCTCGTGGATTTAAGGGGATCCTAGTGCCCGGATAACAGTTTTCTCAAAGCTAATCTATAGACAATACAAAAGCAACCAAAACCCGCTAGATACTTTTGCTTCTGTTTTATAACACAGTGTTTTGCAAATGTATGAACAAAAGAAAAAAAAAAAGAGAAAAGAGCAACCTTGGAAGAGTTCCATTCTCTGACTTTATGATGACCTGTAAGTAGTTATAGTCAATGGGGATAATGATTTAGGGATGGAGCTGCAGACAATGGAACCAAAGAGAAGGTTCTAGAGCAGAACCATATTTCACAGTAAGTTGATTTTTTTTTTTAAGTGCTGTGATAGTCATTTTCATTGTGCTAGGAGAGGTCGATAAATGCTTCAAAAAAGAACCTTGACCCTTGCCTCACAACTTAAGTAAGAGGTTCTTTCTCAACCTGTGTGTCACAACCCACACGGAGTCTAATGACTTTTTCCTAGGGGTCCTCTAAGACCATCGGAAAACACGGATATTTGCATTATAAATCATAACAGTAGCAGAATTACAGTTGTGAAGTAGTAATGAAAACTTTATGGGGGGGTCACCACTACCTGAGCAACTGTATTAGAGGGTCTTAACATTAAGAAGGTTGGGAACTGCTGCCTTAAGTAAGTATGAAGACTAAATCATTTTATGGGCTACACGTCTAAAAGCATCAGTCAGTCTATAACACTTAGAGAGGTCCCCTAATCATGTTTCAACAAAGGAGCAAAGAGAGTCCATTGTCACATCACAAAAGAAGGTTCATGAGAGGGAATAAATTCAGAAAAGGATGCTCAGCCACCCTGACCACAGGGAAAAACAACATAGAACTTTCCTTAGATGCACTGCCAACCGAAATGAAAAAGAGGGACCACACTACGTACCAGCTAGCATGTGAAGCTTTATTCATGTTATACATAAGTTTTATACATTGCTTATGGGTTTAGAAAATGGTCCAACTAATTTGTAAATACTTCAGCAGTTTAATGCAGATATACATATATTATAGGCATAAAGTTAAATATATCCTGATTAACTAATCACACTCCCATATATTACTCTAGAGAAATAAAAATATATACTTATGTAAAAACTTGCAAAAATATGTAAATAGCACCTCCTCTCACTTGTAGACAATTATACAAAAGGTATAATGATAGGGCAGAGACTAACTCAGTGATTTCAGCAGGTTGGTATGATACATGGCTGGGGTATCATAGAATTGAGAGAAGAATCTCAGTATTCAAACCTTACTATCACTTACAATTCTCTAACAGAAGCCAGCCATCAGAACTGTATAACTGAAAGCCAGATAGATGCACATCTTCACAGGGGCATGGATAGTAGGTGGTCTTTCGCTCACCAAGGAGGAAGTGGCCTGATATAAGTATATATCCCATAGTGGTGTGATAACTGGATTAAACTGTATTATAATAAGACATTATTATTAATATCATCATCATTATTATTAATATACCAATATTAAGAAAACTTGAGTTTTATCTTGACGGATTCATTATCCATTGATGTTGTATAATAGAATACAAACATTTCAACTTAATAAAGGTAGGTTATTGTTATACTGGGGTAACTGTTACTTGTGTGGATACATAGTACGTGTAAAAGAACATTTGCACAGGTGTTTGCTATCACTACCAACAAAAGAACATTCAAGTTTTATAGTTTTACTTCTCAATAAAAATAATCTAAAATCTATCTTAAGTATTTAAAGATAATGTAACCTTAAATATTTTGAACAGAAAGGTCATATTTTAAATATGAAAAGTAGAGGGGGAAAAGTGACACTCTTACTGGTCTGAAGGCATGCCAAGGGTCGAGGAGAGGAAGTCAGAGCAGGAAAGGAAAACAAAGAAAAAAAAAAAAAAGAAGCGAAGCATCAGGAGCCATGCGGCTACTTTGAACGGCTCAGGAAACAATGGTCTCACATGGTAAGGGCACCCCCAGTGCAAGTGGACCATGTACTGGCCAGAAGGGGACTTGGGCCGCAGAGACTCCTCACAAGTACCCCCTTCTGGAAAGATGCATTTTTTTTTTTTTGGAAGGGGGTGAAATCCTTCATTAATAGTTGTTACAAAATTTCTTATATATATCATGGTAGCCATTAAAGCAATTTGACGCCCACATGACTTTCCTGCCCCTTGAACAAGTTCTTAGAAAGCCTTTCCCCTACTTTACCAGCTGCTGAGTCAGCTTGGGCGTCTTGCCCCGTGAAGCTCTTCAGGGTGTGGCCGTTGGCTGCTCTGGGTCTAGATAGCTGTGAGATATGAGCAGAGGCGCGAGGAGTCATGGAGAAACTCTCAATGGTTCAAGACTTTTCATATTTATTTGACGCTAATGGTAAACAACTTCCAACTCCTACTTTCACCGCGGTTTTTCTCTAGTTTTAGTTTTAGACTAATATCTTTCCCCGCTTGTGCTGCCTAGTTTTATAGCAACTTGCCACAAGCTGTAATCATCATCTCAGAGGACAGAACCCCTGTAAGATCTGGCTGTAGGCAAACCTGTAGGACATTTTCTTAATTGGCGATTGATCGGGGAAGGTCCAGCCTGTTGTGGGCAGTGCCACCCCTGGGCTGGGGTCCCGGGTTCTATTAAAAAACAAACAAACAAACCGGGCGGTGGTGGCTCACACTTTTAATCCCAGCACTTGGGAGGCAGAGGCAGGTGGATTTCTGAGTTCGAGGCCAGCCTGGTCTACAGAGTTCCAAGGACAGCCAGGGCTATACAGAGAAACCCTGTCTCAAAAAAGCAAACAAAGAAACAAACAAGCAAACAAACAAACAAACAAAAACAAACAAAGTAAGCCAAGGGGAGCACATCAGTAAGCAACACTCCCCCTTGACCCCTGCGTCAGCTCCTGTCTTTAGCTTCTTGCCCAGCCTGACTTCCTGTCCTGACTCCCTTCAGTGATGGAGTATGATGCGGAAGTATAAGCCAAGGAAACCCTTTCCTCTCCAACTTGGCTTTTGGTCATGGTGTTACCCTAATACAATTATCCTTTAAAATGGTCTGGGTGAAAATAAAAAAAGGTCCTTTGGGAAACTTCATTCTGAAGTAAACCTATAAGGTATGAAGAGATAGTGATGAGGACAAACATAACTTTGTGAAGTTGTGAACCAGCCTTGGCGCTACAGTCAGGGTGTTGACTATCTATCTCTCAAAGGCCAATGTGTTAAGATTGTTTCCCAGGGCGGCTCTGCTGGGAGGCAGTGGAGCCTCTAAGCATTGGGACCTACTTTGAGTCATTACAGTTGCCCTTTTAAGGAATTGTGGTATCTATCCCCTTATTCATTTTTGTACTTCCTGGGTCACAGTGGGGACAGTTGTCCCACCACAATATCACGTGTCACCACAGACCCCCAAACAGGGACTGCTCAGGTACAACAACTGCCAAAAAAAAAAAAAAAAAAAAAAAAAAAAAAAAAAAAAAACGGCAAGCCAAACTTTGTAAGTCAGCTGTTTTAGTATTGTGTTCCAGAAAACTCGACTAACACCCTCTGCCTCACAAGAATGCTATTGGCTCTTTTTTTTTTTTTTCTTATTTACACAGCAGTGCTTCATCGGTAAGTACCGTCAGCATTTCAAGTAGAGAAAGGAAAAACAGGCTCTCAAGGAAACGGAAGTGGTTTTGCCCTTGGAATTTCTCGCCGAACGAGTGAGTGAGCCGTTCACATCTGGCCTGAAGATGAGGTTGCCAATGATGCAAGAACCCTGGAAGCTAAAATATTAAAAGGAAAAGAAAAACACGGCAGAGCTGGCGGTAGGAAGTGAGGTGGTAACCTTGCCACCTAAGTGGGAAGCGTCCTTATCTAAAGCAGACCTCTTGGCCTATAGCTGCGCTGGGGCAACTTGCTGGCATTTCGTAAAAGGGTTATTCGCCCTGAAATCAGTTGGAACAAATTAGAGTTCCTTAGAAGCGGCTGCCTTCTTTAGTTCTCCAAATTCATGCTATCTTTCCTGTATCCTAGTGTCGTCATTTGTTATTTGTGATCGAAGAAATGGTTGAGTTATAATAACATAGAAGTCAATTTTTAACAAATCCTGTCACTCAAAACAAACACAACTGGAAAAACGTTCAACCCTGTTCAGTCATTAATCCGATATATGGACACACACACACTCACATACATACACACACACACACACACAAAGTTCTTTATAAAAAGGGATCATTATCAAATGGTTTCTGGTATGGTAACATACCGTTTAAAACATCCAGTTCCTGACTTTTAATTTTTCATTTTTACTGTTGCATACAAGAATAGGGCTATCTAGATCTAGCAGTTGGAGTAATACCTTGGATTATAAGATTTAGTGTTCTTGGTGAAAGTTATAATAACTCTCCAAGGCCAGTTGAAGCTTCAGATGATCCTATTTCTCTCTCTCTCTCTCTCTCTCTCTCTCTCTCTCTCTCTCTCTCTCTCCCCCCCCCCTTCTCTGAACACAGGCTCTGGGCTCCAGCTGGCAGGCGACAGGAGTCATCAAGCTATATGCACTCCCTCAGCCCAGACCCTGCCAACACGTTCTTTGCCTAGCGACGCCTCAGCTTCTCTGGACAACTCCAGCTCATGTGTCGGGTTCCCTCAGCTAAGATGTCCAGAGTATCTTGAGAATTTTTACAGCTTAGTGCTCGCCACTTATCTTGCTCAGCAGGCTGCCCTCACGCCGAAGGGACGTGCTCTCAAGACCCAGAGAGAGGAAATCCTGAGACAACTAAACAAGCCGAGCAGGAAGGCCGCGCATACCAACATCACTTGCGCCCGGTGCGTGTTTCCCTTATCACATCATTCAAGTGCAGGGCAGAGGAAGTGGGAGCTGGAGAGAGCGGAGGGCTAGTGTTGGCTGCTCTTAGATCACACTGGAGCAGGGAACATGGGTTCCATCGAGGGGAGGCTGAGGCGTGTGGCCTCTCTGAAGAACACAGAGCATGCTTGGATTTGCGGAATGTTTACTCTGTGTCACTGGGCAGTTTCCATGGTGACTAGATGGTGACGATGAGGCTCCCAGAGTTGTTTTCCCACCCGTGTCTGAGTTATCTTCGGTCCTGTCACCCTTTCCTTTACTCTGAGGCGTTCAGTCCTTTTCCCGTCATTCTCTCTAATGTTACCGAGGGCCCAACACCCACTTCATCATCTCACAGAGCCCAGGATTCCTAGTGCATTGGTGCTTGGTAATAATATTCTCTGGGCTGCTTCACGATGTATAAAGAGTTTAGCTCTGAACAAAGAGAGGGTGTGTGTGCAGGGCTGTTGGGAAATTTACATGGAGATCAAGAACATGGTTCCTATATATAGTGACTTACTGAATGTTAGTGGTGGTACAGAGTGACATCCACCCCCTCCTTCTATCCCCACCATATACTGTATCTGAACTTAATACCAAAACCTTAAAAGGTGTTTAATTTCACAGACTGAGTAATGAGTCACTTCACTAAAGATAATATAAAGATATAGATAAAGATAAAGGTGAATACGTGCTACATAAGCCACTCTTGGTCATTCTCTCTGTTTAATAAACTAGCACATATGTATCCCACTTCCTTCACGTCGACTGTAAACTCAGTGTGCTGCATGAAATTATGAGTACAATATGGGGTTTAGTAGACATGTTTGTGCTTACATGTAGTATGAATCTTTTAGTAGCCATCTAGGATCATGATAATTTGTCTGAATCTTTAGAAGGAGTTTGCTGTAAAATAATGGTTTCAAAGCAAACATTAAAATTGTGGGTCTATGGAGGAAGATGAGGGCCATGGCTGTGACAGAAGCCAACAATTCTCAGCCCTCCGTGTTAATAAGAACCCTCTGGAGAGTGCGTTGCCGTTTGTGACTTCTAGACTCAAGAAATTTGGAGTGGTAAGCATGGAAGCTTCCAGAAATCCGGTTTTTGTTCTTTAAAGCTAGCGATTTTTCAAAATTAGGACAAACCTTTTAATATTTTATATTTCCTATAAAAGATATTATTTCCCTTTTACTCAGATAATTATTGAGTGGTATTTATGGTAAGGATCTTTGATTGATGAATTGTTTCTATCGGATTGGCCTGTAGGCCTGTCCGTGGGAGCACTTTCTTGATGGAGGAGGGTCTAGTCCACTGAGAGAAGCACCATCCCTGGGGCTCCCTGGCTGAATAAGTTAGAGGAAGCCAGCCAGTGAGCAGCGTACCTCCATGGTCTCCGCTTCCTGCTCCAGGTTCCTCCCTGAGGCTTGTCCTGACTTGTTAGATGATCGACTAGATAGAACCTGTAAGGGGTTCTACCTTCCCCAAGTTGGCGTTGGCCAGTGTTTTATCACAGCAATAAAAAGCAAATTAACACAACCATAGAGAAACTATATTCTAACAATGATAATAAAGGGCCTAGAGGGATAAACACCGTATGAGGCATTAATTTATAGTGTTTTAAGGGACATAAAAGGTACTGATTTCTAAGTAGGGGAGATCCTGAGAGGGTTCAAAGACTAGGCAAATGTGGACATTTAGATGCAGTAAACAGACAAGTTGATGAAACATAAAGGCTAGACACTGAGGGGGAGAGTGCGGGATACAGAGAGGTGAGCATCCTGTATAGGAGAGGAAAGGGATCGCTCCATGGGGCAAGTGGAGCCTGTGCAAATCCATCGTCAATGAGATAAGATGGCCGCCGCTGAAAGAAAGAAGAAAGCCAAAGAGGAACCCACAACCCAAAGACCAATGCCGTGTGTGTGACTGACTTAAGGCTTAGGAATAGCAGCCATTTTCTTAATTATACAGGATGACAGTAAGTACTGTGAATCCAATATGCGACCTTATTTTACAGGCTTTGCGACATTTAGTAATACATGAAAGAAGTGACATCAAAACCTTGAATCGGATCATTCATAATAAACTTGAATAGCGAACCAATGAAAACAAGCGCCGAAGCTCTGTGCCTAAGGGAATTCAAAAATAGTATCCCGCAGGGTTAGTTAGATATTTATACTTATTGACATTTATATACTTTATGTAGGACCAGACACTGAAAGAAATATGAAAAAAAATTAAATTCGGGTGCATCATAAAACAACAACCCCCAAAACAAAACAAAACAAAACAAAACAAAACAACAACCCAACCAACAACAACAACAACAGCAACAACACCCCCCAAAATGAGTATGAGGAAGTGTCCTGCGTGATTCCCACTTGAAAACAACAAAACAAAACAAACTCTGAAACTCCAGGGGTTAAATAGTTTCACTAAAAAAAAAAAAAAAAATAGCGAAGTAGCTGAAGTCATGGGAAATGGTGAAGAAAAAGCAAGGGTCTGAAACCCCAGGACAGATGGGGCAAAGCGTTTCCAGATGTGCAGCGTCGTCTGTGGATCAGCGCACCAGCGTGCCTTCCTCGGGTTCTACGAGGAACGAATACAAGAAGCGTTTCTTGCTCCCTTCTGCCGCTAATCGAACTAAACCTACTTTGCTGAAATTTCATATGCCGTTTCCTGCAGGGAGATGTCTGTCAGTCTTGTAATCTGAATCTGAAGCGCGCCTCAGAGAGCTGGAGTCTGTTCTAGACCGGAATGCCTGGCGGTGCGCATACAGTTGTCTATACAGCTCCGTTTGCAAGGATACTTTGAATGTCTGTATCACTGGCATGTGCGCATGCCAGTGAGGGTGGGGATGTGTTTAATTTTTTGTTGCCGTGGACCTTCTAGGAAAACAGCTTGAGATTAGCTGCAGAATGCTAAGTCCTATCCCAGAATCGGGTTCACAAAGTCACACGGAGATGACCCCCCCTTCTCCCTACCTATTTATTTCTGAGATAAGGTTTCATATAGCCCCAGATTGCCTTGTATCCACCATGCAGTGGAGGATGACCTTTAACTTTCGGGTGTCCTGCCTACATCTCATGAGTGTTGCTGGGCGAACAGACATGTGGCACCACAAACAGTCCCTTAGACCTCTATGCATGCTAGGCAGGCATGTACAGTAGCGGCATGGCTCAGACACCTCTACTGTTTAAAGGGCCTAAACTTTGGGGCACCGCAATGTTATAAAACAATGGGAGCTTCATTGTAACGGTAAGTTGGCTCATCGAGCCACTGAAGTTACAATATAAGAAAAATCTTATATCTGCTGGGGCACCCCCCCCCCGGCAAATTCTCTTTCCCAAGAAATGGAAGCTCCCCCTCATACCATTTCAACTGGAAGGTAGACTCAGGAAACCTCGGGAAGAAATGATAACAAAAAGACACTCCAAGCCGGGTTGGGGAGATGGCACAATTGGAAACGTGCTTGCCAGGAAAACCTGAAGCTCTGAGTTTGGTTGCCCCGCTCTCACACGAAAGCTGGGTGTGGTGCCACATGCGTAGGATCCCAGAGCTCGTGGTCGCAGGGCCACGTGGAAACAGGCTAATCCTAGGTTAGCCAGTCCAGCAAAATCTGAGAGACCCCGTCTCAAAAAAAATGTTGAGAGCATCTGAAGAGGACAATTAATTTTACATGCATGTTTGCACGCACGCACACATACACAAACTCACACACACACACACCACACTCCACACACTGCAGACACCCTCCCACAGTCATAGTTGGTGGTGCCCCATGCTTATCCTAGCACACCTTTCCCAGGAAAACAAAAAATGTGGTATATATACACAATGGAGTACTTATTCAGCCATTAGAGACAATGAATTCATGAAATTCTTAGAGAAATGGATGGAGCTGGAGAACATCATACTAAGTGAGGTAACCCAGTCTCAAAAGAATACCCATGGTATGCACTCACTGATAAGTGGATATTAGCCTAGAATCTTGGGACACCAAAGACACAATCCACATACCAAATGATGTCCGACAAGAAGAAAGGAGTGGACACTGGTGCTGGAAAGGCTCAAAGCATCAGTGTAGGGGAATACCAGAACAGGGAAGTGGGAAGGGGTGGATGGGGGAACAGGGGAAGGGAAAGGGGCATGTGGGACCTTTGGGGGGCAGGGAACCAGGAAAAGGGAAATGAAATGTAAATATAGAATATATCCAATAAAAAATTTAAAAAACTACTACATGTTGAAATCTTGACTTAATTAGGGGGGGAGGAGAGGGGAGAGAGGACAGAGGGGAGAGGGAGAGGGGAAGAAGAGGGAGAGATGGAGAGGAAGGTAGGTAGGTAGAAGAAAACACTACAAAAATGCTCTTGCATAAGTATATTTTTTCATTAAAGGACAAATTGCCTAGACTATCTCTAAAAAAAGAAATCAGAGTTTTTCTCTTGAAGATTGTTTTACTTATAAATCTGTCCTAACTATCACATTCATATTTTTGGGTTATAATTTTCTTAGATAAACACATTTAATTACATTGTTTATATTCCTCCCTCTTGTGAGCTTACAGCATTAGGTATTATTGCTTAGTATCTAAATATTTAATTTTAATGAGAAAAGCATGAATGTGTAGTGTAATGAAAAGGTAAAGTTATTGGGAGCAGTGGCACTGTAATGAAATTACAATGTAGATTTCAAACAGCGCAGTTTCCTGGGATACAATTAAACTGTTTTAAAAAGACGTAGAAAATGAGAAAACATTTACTTGCTGAAGAGGAAAGAGATAACTCCCAGATCTTATAAGCAGGTATGGTGCTGCTGGCTTGGATAAACGCTACTGAAGGAAGATGAAATGGAAAGATATTCAATGTGCTAAAACATAATTTTGATTCAGAAATATGATTTTTGTCACATAAAAGAGAGTATCTTTGTGAAAACTTAAGATTTTTATCAAGCATTCACTATATGCTCAGATGTTGCTAGGTCTTGTGAGGATAGATAAGTAGGAAACTAGAAACTGGTTCTTTATTGTGGCTAATTATGACACATTCTGAGACCCAAAGCATGCTCATTATGGTATACATTTAGACTGAAAACACGTAGAGACCACTAGTTCAAGCTGCCGCAATGCCTCTTCTTTAGTTTTGTTATGTTTTGTTTTGTTAGTTTGTTATGTTATCTTGTTATGTTATTTGGTTTGTCATTACTAAGTTATTGTGTTACAATTTTATTTTTAATAAAGTACACTGTTTTTGTTTGAAAAAAAAAAAGAAATAGGAAATGATATGAAATCTCTGGGAGAGATAAGCATCCGAACTCTCAGGGACAGATAAACTGTAATTGTCTAGTCACAGAAGTTTGGGGACGGATGCCTAAGCACGCAGCTGTACAGAATTCATGTGTATTGTATCCAACAAAGAGAGCCAAGCAGGTAATGATCCAACCAGCTCTGCTGGTGTGACAGTCACCTCCCAAGAACTGGAGCTGACAGCCAGGGACCCACAGTGTATATTTTAGATGTTTCAAATACTGTGAATCAATCATGCTGTCCTGTTCTCTCCTACCTGGAGTGTGAGCCATTCCCAACCATCATATTTACATTGTACACACTAGACCTTGTTTACTAATGAATAGCTTATGTCTAGAAAAAAGGCAAAATATATAGGGGATTCTATACTGTCTAATGTTTCAAACATTCATTGGAGGTTGTGCATTATATTCTCTATGGATAAGAGACTACTATGTGTATATATATATATATATATATATATATATATATATATACATACATACATACTCACAATGAAATATACTCAGCACCTAAAAGAAGTTACCAATCCCTGACAAGCTTTGGAGGGGTTTAAATGTATATTACTCAGTGCCCCATGTCACCATGTCCTTGTTTTGCCTTTCCCAGAGGACTATTACACTTGGAACCGTGCTCCCCACTCAATAATGCTCTGCTCTCCACTCAATATGGCTGTCAACTTAAAACTACAGTGAAAAAAAAGAAGTTCTCCTTTATTACCTCAGTTCCTTCTTGTGCCCAACACTGTGTTTGGTGATGTTTCAAATAATAACTTGAAGTCTGTTGTAGACAGGAGTAGGGCAAACAAAACATTCAGGCAAGATCACAGCTCATGTAGGATGAGGGACATAAACAACGGGTACAGAGAAGGTCTGCACAGTACAGCTGTAACCTTCCCAGCAGTGTAAGATTAAGTTGGGCATGGGTTATGATGGGAGATGTCACAATGAGTCCACAGCAAGTCTTTGGAGGGACAGGGAAGACAATTTCTAGGTGGGAAACAGGAGTTCAAAGGTCAAGGCAGATGAAGAAGATTCAGAGGGGGAAAAAAATGGTGATGTTGTTACCATGGCAACAGCAGAAGGCGCATGTTAGAAGAGGAAGGTCAAGAGGAAGGGTAAGGCCAGATTATGGGAAAATGGATGCGTCAGCTGAGGACTCTTGGCATTTAAGCATTTGATGCAGCCACAGTCTGACCCTGGGTCCCTTAGGAGCCTCACCGAGTCTGGGCTCTTTCTTCCCTCTGATGTAGGACACAGGCAGATAGATAATTAAGTAAATGTTTACCTGCTCAGCATCCACCACAAGGCAGGCATGCTGTTATTCAAACCATTCTATCATTTATGAACACACACCCACTCAAGCACCTGCTAGGATACTGGTCTCAGAAGTGAAGGGAAAAAAAATGTCTCCTTTCAGGAAATCACAGGGCGGTGGTAAAATACTTGATGCAGACACCCAAGCAAAGCACAGTCTTAAAGTATAGGAAGATGAAAGAAGCCATGAGCTCACTCACCGTCTCTTAAACCCATAGGAGAGAATGTAGTTAACCTCTCCATTGAGGGGAATATTACAGCATGAGCCTTTGGGAGCCATTGCGATGTATTTTGTAGGGAAGCCCATGATTGGGAAATATTGAGAGCAAACACATGACCCTGCTGTGACACCTGGACGAGGCTCCTTAGTGACCATTTTGGTTAGGTAGCTCTTCTGCAACTCTCTTTTCTACCTGGCTACATGAATTACAACAAAATAGCTTCCCGAATTCAGGATTCATTCTTTACTTTTTTTTTTTTTTTTTTTTTTTTTTTGAGACAGGGTTTCTCTGTGTAGTCCTGGCTGACCTGGAACTCACTCTGTAGACCAGGTTGGCCTTGAACTCAGAAATCTGCCTGCTTCTGCCTCCCAAATGCTGGGATTACAGGCGTGCACCACCACGCCTGGCTCGATTCATTCTTCTTCTGATTAATTTTCTAGACAGTCTGCGCTCAACAGCAAGAGGAACACCAGATTTTATTTGGGCATTGATTAATTCATTTTTAAATGGCAACTCATGATTTTCCTCTTAGGTAGACCATATGCCAAAGTCCTGCCTTTCATTCAACATAAATGGTCATGAACCCAGTGGACGGAGATGCTGATTTCAAACTCTTGCCAACAGAAAAACAAATCAAAGTTATTGTAGCCAATAGATGCTAAATAAGGGAAGAATTTGTAGGTCATTTCATCTCTGAAAGGTCAAGGTCATTTTTTTTTTTTTTGTTACATGGAACTTCCAAATTAAATGCGCCTTCCAGAGAAAGCACAGAAAATGTATAAATTACCTTGTATGCATCTCTCTCTATATTCATGCCATTAATAAAACTAACTGAATGACTGACCATGTGCAAAAAATTCCACAAAGGCAATTAAAGCATACCCACAAAAAGACCATTCAGAGTTAAAACTCAATGAAAGTTCTTCTTTTGTTTTCTAAATAAAGCAGAAACAAAGGTGCCTTTTGTATTGATCATTCTTCAGGAAAGACAAGAGTGACTTGTTAAGTTTTCTAGAGCTGAAATGTTATTGACAGTTGTTCTGGTTAGTTTTCTGTCAAGTTGACCTGATTAGAGTTGTTTCGGAAGAAGGAACCACAGCTGAGAAGACACTTTCATCTGACTGGCCTGTGGGTAAGACTGTGAAGCATTTTCTTGATTAGTGATTAAATGATTAGCGATTAATGATTAGCGATTAATGATTCATGATTAATGGTCTGGACCATTATGTGTGATGCTACCCATGAGCTGGTGGTCCTGGATGTATAAAAATATAAATCGAGCAAACCAGGAGGAACAAGCCAATAAGCATTACCCCTTCATGGCCTCCGCACCATCTCCTGCTTCCTCTAGGTTCCTACCTTGAGTTCCTGCCTTGGCTTTCCTTAGTGAACTGTGTCTTGGGATATGTAAGCCAAACAAACCCTTTTCTTCTTTCCAAATTGCTTTCCCCTTACCTGCCACCCGCCCCCCCAGCAATAGAAAGCAAAATAAGTGTGGTGGTTTGAATAGGTTTGACCCCGATAGACTCATGTGTTTGAATGCTTGGCCCATGGGGAGTACCATTAGTAGGAGGTGTGGCCTCGGAGGAAGTATGTCACTGTGGGGTGGGCTTTGAGGTTTCCTGGGCTCAAGCTCCACCCAGCATGGCAGACAGTCTCCTTCTGTTGCTTGCAGATCACGATGTAGAACTCTCAGCTCTTTTTCCAGCCCCATGTCTGCCTGGACTCTGCCATGCTTTCTGCTATGATGATAATGGATTGAACCTCTGAAATTTCAAGTTAGCCTCAGTTAAATGGCTTCTTTTATAAGAGATGCCTCGGTTATGGTGTCTTTCACAGGACTGGAAACCTTAACTGAGACTGTAAGACACCATTAAAATTTTGAAGTACAAAATTCTTCCATCTGCCCATGTTGCTCATTCTCAGTTACCTCTTCTTGTCACCAATAGCCAGTCCTTCCCAGAAGAAGAGTACAATGTCCACAGGACTTTTTCAGAAAAGAAATCTTAACTTTATCAAATACCATGAAAAGTCCTGCTTATTAATATACTGGCAATTGGCCAACTTCCCACAGGCGTCTCCTGGTTTGCCAAATAAGCAGACTGCTCAAAAAAAAATATTCTTAATGCACTTGTTCTGTGCAGTATGCCACGCTGTATGTCAGAGATAAAGTGGGAGGCGCAGCTTTTCACCATTGTGACAGTACCTATAAAGGTAGTTTAAATGGAGAGAGAATTGATTTTGGCCCATGCCTTTAGAGACTATGTTCCAAGGTCAGTTGTGTTGACTGCTTTGGCCCACGGATGAGATGGAATCACACGATGGTGGAAGCTTGTGGCAGAGACTGCCTCAGAGGTGGCCAGGGTAAGGATTACCCTTCAGTGGCGTGCCTCCAGTGACAAATGTCTTCTAAACCAGGACCCTGAGTGCCACAGTTCGACTACCTTCTAATAGTCTCCTAACATTTTCGGATGTGTTAGTGGGTTAAACCATCGGTTAGGTCAGAGCCCTCATGGTCCAATCATGTCTAGAAACCCTCATAGATACACAGAGCCCTGATCTGCCACATCTCTGTAAGATGATACAGTTATCTTTCAGTCCAATTGAGTCTGCAATTATTGTGGAAGGAGCATAGCCAGAAATATATCTTAATACTAAATACTGAAAGAAGAATATAACCAAGTCAGACCTTCAGCTGTAAGATCCTGGAGAGAATATTTCCTTGCAGGATACATTAGATGAAGCAGAGAGAACTTAATAGAAAATATCAGTATTGATTGAAATATAATGGAGAAAAAATAGATATAATAAATTTGTTTTACTTAATTAACAATATGCTAAAAATAGAAAATAAGAAATATTTAAGAACTTTTAAATTATCCTATAGTCAAGAATTTGGCATTTAAGAGTAGAACACACACACACACACACACACACACACACACACACATTAAAGGAATTCCTGATACCTGGAAGCTAATGTGTTTCTTCTCAATAGCCCACTCAAACACAGCCAACTTTTCATGGATGAGTTTACATTAGGTTTCAGAGAAACTGTGAAGTTATGTGTGGGCATACCCTAAATTCTTTCCTCATAAAAAAAAAAAATCAGGAAAAGTAGAGACCATAAAACTTAAAAAAATAAAAATGCAGCAAGTGTGCTATTTGTATAAAAATAGTTTAAGTCATTTTTTCTGAGAGTGAAAAGTGGATAGGGAATTTGGAACGTCGACTAGAGCTGAACCCAGCCAGATAGAGGCAATTTTTAGATTCTATGGATACTCAGCATGTTGGGGCGGCGGGGTGTCTTTGCAGTCCCAGGAATAACTTCACATAGAACTAGAAGATTCTACAGTTGGTTTTGACAGCATCACAGAGATGTAAGCAATTGCAGATTTTTAATGTATTTTCAATTTATTCATGTATTTACTAAACATCAAACACGTAGAGTAATGCCAGGCCCTGGGATACAGAGCTGAATGAAAAAAAAAAAATCTGTCTTTCAAGATGCTTGTAGTTTATTTGGTACAGGGGACAGGAATTAAACTAATGCTATTGGTATTAAGCTGGAGACAGGAAACAGTGAAGGTTTTTGCAAAGAATTCTGAAATTGGGTGGTCCTTTTATTTCTTTTCCAATCCAAGCTAGCTTGGAGATTCTCACACTGATAACCTGTAATACCTGTCTCTGATAATCAGACCAGGAAAAGGGCAAGTGTCTTTTTATTTTAGGGTTTTTTTTTTAAATGTTTTTGGGTTTTTTTTTTCTTTTAAAAATATTTTCATCTGCATTTCCCTTCTTACTGATCAAAGGCTGCCAAGGAAATTAATACCAAATGGCACTCAGTCTGGGTTTTGTTCTTTACTGTGTTTACAAGGAGCGTGGACTGAAAGGACGGAAACGGATTTCTCTTCTCACCCCTTTGTCACAAAGCAGTGCTTGTTTGTTAGTTCTCTGCTTTGCTCACCACAACACTAAGTTTGCAGAGAGTGTGGGATCCTGAAAGATATCTTTCACAAGAGTTTCAGACTGAATTATTCATTATCTTGATTTTTTTAGCGTTTTTAAGGCCAACCTAATAACCTCAAGACAGGAGAACAAACATTCGAAGGAAAACAACCAAGGACTCTAGCCAAAGTTAGATTCAAAGTCATTTTCCTCAATGGCACCCTTTACTCATTCATGTGGGGTGGATAGATCTCCAGCTACCACCATTAATTAATTACTTGGCTGTGTTATTTGGCAATTGTGGAGAAAAGTGGGGATAAAGGAGGAAGGAGAGAGAAAGTTAAACCTCAGTTTTAGAAGAGCATTAACTCTCTATCACCGATATTGAATTAGAAGCCCTTTTTGTGATTATAGTTGTTTGATTAAACAGGTTTCCACAACACCCACAAGGAAGCAGATTTTTCTAGTTTTCTGGGACACAAAGATAGCATTGTTGACGAAGGCAGGCTCATGAAGAGGATAGCTAGGCAAGATAAGGAGCTTCAGCAGAAAGCACACAGCCTGTTCCCAAGAGCAGAAGCCAAGGACTGGCTCTGCCTGGATAATGATTCATTAAGGAGGTGATAGTTCTGTCGCATCTAATAAACTGCAACTGGTGAGGGGATAGTGCCATGTCTGCTAACTGCAACGGGCACAGACGACTGTATCAGCCCACAGAAGGTGTTCTGAGTCTGAATTTTAGCATGAGGCACTTCATCACAAACTGTGGTACTCTTCACATGCACCCCGAGAGTTCATTTTAGTGACTAAATTGTATCTATTTTCTGAACTACATCATGCTTCTGTAATAACAAATGTTATAACTCACTGGTGTAAATGTTATTTCTCCTTCACTGGATTTAACGTAAATATTTTTATTTACAAAGAAGAAAACCAACCTTTATCTTTTTTTTTTCCAAATTGGACATCTTTCAGTTTTAACTCAGTTCTTATCTACCATCCCTCTTTAACTTATTTGTTTTAATAAGAAAAAAGTTTATACCTCACATCAAGGCAGATGAAAAAGTAGAAGGCATTCTCTCGTTAGATGGTGGTGACTCTAGTTGGATCTACCAACCAACAAATCGACCATCCACCCAATCAAAGGCATAGAGAGAAAAAATAATACTAATATATATATAATATTACATATAATATTATAATACATATTATTATATTATATACATATTATTTCTGGGTATATATTATATATTAAATACATATTATTTCTGGATATATGTATATATATATATATGTATATGAAATCAGTGAAATTCCTAGTGGGAAACAAATGTCTCATTAGGTTCAGTTGCATGGAGTTTAATTAGAGAACACTATAAGAGCCATAGCGAGGGTCTGGAGAGGGGCTCACTGGTTAAGAGCTGTGCTGCTCATGCACAGGGCTCAGGTTCGGTGGGGTTTTCAGGGTAGCTCAAAATCGTCTGTCACTCTAGCTCCAGGGGATACAAATCTGGCCTCTGAGGACATCTGAGGTCGTGAGCACTTACCCCAAAACCCAGACACACATATACATATAATTAAAAAAAAGTCTCTATAAGGCAAGGAAACCAGTTCTGGCCAGTGTGGAAGAATTCTACGGAAAAGTGGAGCCTTCAGTGAGAGGGATGGAAGAGAGGAGAGGTCTGGTTTCTGGGTAGACAGGCTCTAATAACAGCCCTGGATTGGGTATACAGGGTGATTATGGAAAAATAAGCAAAGTGGAAATATATACTCCTTAAGGACTAATCTTTTGTAGATACTGAATTGCAGATATAGATATTCATAAGAGAGGATTGCAGTCTCAAAGAGAAATGTGACCAACTGTACCTGTACTGCAAAGAATAACATATCTGAATCAGCTCAGATTTGGGAAGAAAATCATCTCTCTTCTACAAGGGCAGTTACATAGATCGCGGTCATGTGGTGTCCCGAGGACACATACACAGGCAGCAGGGACCCAGCTAATCTTTATGAGGCCCGGTGCACAGGGGCTATATGCACTGCTGATTGTCAGAAGAACGAGCTCTGCTTTTAGAACTCACTGTGCACTAGGCTTCTGATTACAAGAGCGTGGTGGTTTATTTACACTGGTAAAAGAAAAAATGAGGAAGTAGCTTAACTTTCTGAAGGGAGCAGATGGACTAGAATAGATACCAGTGACTCAAGGCTCCATCTGGGCTTTTCTTTTTTGCTGTTTTGTTTTGTTTTGTTTTGTTTTGTTTTGTTTGTGTGTGTGTGAGCATGCGTGTGTGTATGTGTGTGTGAGCGTGCGTGTGTGCGCATGTGCGCACACTCGCACAAGTGTGTAGGGGGCAAGTCTTGTTTCTTTTTTAAAGACAGGCCTTAACTATATACCTCAGGTTGGCCTTGAACGTATGATCCCCAAACATTGCTGTTTCTGGAGTTGCAACCCACCACTGTGCCCACAGGGCCCATTCTTTAGGTGAACACATTTGACGACTAATAAAAATAATGAAACTCTCATAGATCGAGAAAAACAAAATATGCAGATACTTGTGTGGTTTGAGTTTAATTCTTCTACAAATGAATTGGTTGGCCCTAAGAATACTTATTTCAGTCCTAAGGATACGCGTTCTGACATAGGTTACTGTAAGCAGTTTTAGTATGATTCTTTTCCTAGGAAGTTTTGAACAAGGTGCTAGAGAAATGCTCCGTTGGGAAGAGCAGGATGCTGACTTGCGGGAGTTATTCTCCAACCAGAGTCTGAGTTCCTACAAGTCAACTCTGAGTTGATATAGTAATTAAAGTTTCCTAATACCCTAATAGGATGCCTAGGAGACATAGCTGATCAGTAAGGACTTACGGGATGGCTGCACAGAATGGGGTTTCAAGCGTTGGACTTGGAGGGTTGGTCCTCGGGAGGAAGAAGAGCAGGAAGAGACAGGTTGAGAAGACCCAGCAGCACTGATGGGAATGGTGGGTGGCTAAGACCACCTCTAGCGACCCAAGGCTATGCAAGACCGAGGGTGCACAGCACTACAAGTGATTTTGTTTGGAGACTCAGAAGGCTGCTCTAGTCCGTTTCAGCTGGCTTGGATGGGGGTGGGGGGCTCACACAAGTTAAAGATAGACCTGCTTAGCAAGGAACAATAGGCTGCCTTCATTTAGCAAGAGAGAGAGAGAAAAAAAAAAAGAAAGAAAGAAAGAAAGGGAAAGAAAAAAGGCAGCCCTTAGGGTGGAAGGAAGTTTTAATCCTGTTAAAGAACTCAATTACCCAGGAAGACCCAGTAAGCCTTTGGCTTTATTGTAGCACTTCTCTTCAGTGGGAACTTGAAACCAGAGGGTGGCAGAGCTGGGAGCAAATAAGGTCACATTCATAGACTCAGGATGTTTCCCTCAGAACACGGCAGCTTAGAAAGAGGAGAGTTAGATCCAAACACTCTTCCACAACTTTTGGGGTAAATCATATTCTCATGTGGACCATATGATCTGATACCATTATTCACAGCCTATTCAAATACAAGGGATTACCTTGACAGGTGAACTCACTAACTTTTAAACGCTTAATCTCTTTCTTACGTTTGTAGTTTCAATAAAAAAATGTATTTCCTCATAACCACAATACTTTGTCCAGGAATTTATAAAGTAAAATTTATTGAGGAATATATCACAGACATGTAGATGTTTTAATGTAGATAAGAATGAATTCAGCAGGAATCATCGAGTATGTGATATGGGACACATATCACATACCTGAGGCTGGGCAAGGTGATGTATTTCAGCTGGTTCCATTCTTCAGCAAGATCTCATGAAAAGCCATGAACTCATCTATCAACTTCTTTCCTCTGTCTGTTTTAAATTTACATTGCATGTATGCATGTATATATGTATGTATGTATGTATGTATGTATGCGTGTGTGTGTGTGTGTGTGTGTGTGTGTGTGTGTGTCTGTTCCTCCACATGTGGAAGTCAAAAGAAAATTCCTGTCCTTCCACCATGTGGGTCCAGAAGATTGACCTCAGGTCATCAGACTTGGTGGTAATGCCTTTATTGGCCGAGACCACTTGCTGACCCTTATTTTTCATTTACTGCAGCAAGATCTCTTTCTGCAATCCTCAGACTGGTCTGGATTTGCTATGTAGTCTAGGTGTTCATTGAATTCACAGCTGTCCTTGTGCATCAGCTTTTCAGCTAATTATGGGATAGTACCACCACACCTATTCATCACATATATACACACACATACACACACACACATATATAAATAATCTCTCTCTATATTCTCTCTATATAGAATGTATATATATACATTGTATAATTTCTCTCTATATAATCTCTCTCTTGCTTTCTCTCGCTCTTTCTAAGCTGTAAGAGAGCGAGACAGAGAGAGAAAGAGAGAGAGAGAGAGACAGAGAGAGAGAGAGAGAGAGAGAGAGAGAGAGAGAGAGAGAGAGGGGGGTTTGCTAAGTAGCCCGGGACTGCACTGAATCTGTGACTCTCTAGCCTCTGCCTTTCTAGTTCTGACAGGCACCGTCAAAGACGTCAACAAATTAGACTCCAGAAAACCAAATAACCCTACTAAAAATGGGGTACAGAGCTAAACAGAGAATTCTCAACTGAGGAATCTCACATGACTGAGACGCACTTTAAGAAATGTCCAACACCCTTAGTCATCAGGGAAATGCAAATCAAAACGACCCTGAGATTCCACCTCATACCAGTTAGATTGGCTAAAATAAAAAACTCAGGTGACAGCAGATGCTGACGAGGATGTGGAGAAAGAGGAACACGCCTTCATTGTTGGTGGGAATACAAGCTGGTACAACCACTCTGGAAATCAGTCTGGTGGTTCCTCAGAGAATTGGACATAGTACTACCTGAGGACCCAGCTATACCATTCATGGGCATAGACCCAGAATGTGCTCCAACATGTAATAAGGACACATACTCCACTATGTTGATAGCAGCCTAATTTTTAATAGCCAGGAGCTGGAAACAACCCAGATGTCCCTCAACGGAGGAATGGATACAGAAATGTGGTACATTTACAGAATGTACCATTAAAAACAATGACTTGATGAAATTTGCAGGCAAATGGATGGAACGAGAAAATTTCATCCTGAGTGAGGTAACACAGTCACAAAAGAACACACAAGGTATGTACTCACTGATAGGTGGATATCAACAAAAAACCTCGGAATACCCATGCTACAACTTACAAACTATATGAAGCTCAAGAAGGAAAACCAAAGTGTGGATGCCTCAGTCTTACTTAGAAGGAGGAGCAAAATAATCATGGGAGGTAGAGGGTGGACAGGACCTGGGAGGAAGAGAGGAGGGGGAGAGGAAAAAAGGGGGGAACAGGATCAGGTGTGGGAGGAGATGGAGGAGATGTACAGAGGACCAGGAAATTGAACACAGGTATGTAGCAATGGGGTATGGGCAACTGGGGGTAGCCAACAGAAAGTCCCAGAAGCCAGGAAAGCAAGAGGCTCCCAGGACTCAACAGGGATGACATTAGTGGAAACACCCAACAAAGGGGAGAGAGAACCTGTAGAGGTCATATCCAGAGGTCAGGCAGGCCCCTGGTTGAGGGATGGGGCTACCAGTCCTTCTCAAAATTCTAACCCAGAATTGCTCCTGTCTAAATAAAATATGGGGACAAAAAGTGTAGCAGAGACAGAAGGAAAGGCCATACAGAGACTGCCCTACCTGGGGATCCATCCCGTATACAGCCACCAAACCTGTAAACTATTGCTGATGCCAAGAAGGGCTTGCCGACAAGAGCCTGATATGGATGTCTCCCAGGAGGCTGTGCCAGAGCCTTATTGATACAGATGTGGATGCTAGCAGCCAACCACTGGACTGAGCAGGGGGACCCCAATGCAGGAGTTAGGGGTCAGACAGAAGGAGCTGAAGGGGTTTGCAAACCCATAGGAAGAACAACAATATCAATGAACCAGACCCTTCCAGAGCTCCAAGGGATTAAACCACCAACCAAAGAGTACACATGGAGGAACCCATGGCTTCAGCTGCATATGTAGCATAGGATGGCCTTGTCTGGCATCAAAGGGAGGAGGGGCCCTTGGTCCTGTGAAGGCTTGATGCCCCTTCGTAGAGGAATACCAGGGCGGTGAGGTGGGAATGGGTGTGTTGGTGGGGGAGCACCCTTGTGGAGGCAAGGAGGAAGGAGTTGGGATGGGGGTTCTCAAAGAGGGGGATACCATTTAAAATGTAAATAAACAAAAAAAAACCAATAAAAACTTTTTAAAAAAAGAAAGAAAAATTTGCCTCCTTAATATTAAACACATATTAGGAAGTGTGGCGGTCAATTTTATGTTTCTTTTTGTTGCAGAGGAGGAGAATGGGCAAGGTAACAGGAAACAGGTGGTGCACTCTGCTTATGCTGTGCTGGGTTCTGAGCCATAACAGCATTTTTGAAATATCTGAGATGTGACACAATGAAGCACTCCTCCATGTCCAAGTGACACCATTCAAGCGGAAGAGGAAGGAGTTGGGACTTAACCACCCCGGCTCCTCAGACAAGTGAGTTCCTTCCCTTCTTTCTCTCCCCACCAGCCAACCGTTTACACCTGAATGTTTTCCATGGGAGAATGAAAGAATTTGCTGTTATTCTAGAATAAGATGACAAGGTTGCTGTTAAGACGCTTCGTTTAACTAATAGCTAGTCTAGGGAATGACAAAGAATGCCACAACCCCAGACAAAGTAGTGATCTAAGTTGCTTTGTTGTTAAGATGTATATGCACACATTTAACCATTTAGTTCTTGTTTAACTAAACTGCAAAATCTGTGTGAAGACTTGCTGTGGTTTAACAACTTACTTTAAGCTCACCCAATGCCGGTAAGTGTAGTTAATCTGTATGACCAGAGCCCATTCATCACAGAATTTTATTGTTCCTTCATAGAAACTTGAATCCACTTTATTCATTTCTTCCTATTCTGAGGAGCTCTTGGTTTTGTCAGAGTGAAGAAGCCAGACACCAACAACTAAACATGGTAGGGAAGTTCAACTCGCAGTGTGAAAGAGCTAAGATCTTTGTGTTGAAAACTTCCTAGCTACAAAACAAGATCCAGATAAGAAGAGATGACCATCCCCTATTCATGTATAAAGAAGATGACAAGATGGCTCTCCCCTCCAATCTTAGGATACAAGTTATACTCCAGAACTCATACAGTAGAAAGAGAAAGCCTACTCTTACTCCCATAACCTGTTATCTGATCTCCACACCCATGACATGGTATGTACACTTCCTTCCCCAAACAAATGTATAAATAAATATGAATAAATAAAAACTCATAACCCACAAGCCCTAAACTCATACCCCACAAGCCTTAAAGAACTTCAAGTCAAACTTTCTTTTGGCTTGACTCAACTTGACCCCACTCTCTTGCTCTTAAACATCACACATCTATGAACGAAATGATGTCACGTGTCCATCAACGAAACGAGATGCTTCAAATGGGCGGTGCACATTCTAACTGGACTTGCTTTTCTTTTTGTCTTCATTTTCTTTAGGTTGAACACAGAAGATGGATATTGAGAAAGGCCAAAAGATTTTCAAGCACGCAGTTCTAGCAATTCCAGGCTAATTTCTCATATTTTCACCCCACCTCATCAATTCGTTCCCATTTCCCCACAATACTGTGGAATACTCACAAGCATCCCAGAGTGTGAAAAGCAACACCATTTTCTTCTATTGGTTACATTGCTTCCTAACTCCATTCGGTCATACACTATTCATTTTATCCATCAAGAACATTTATTTCTGACTGCTGAACAAGCTACTTGATATTAAAAAATAAGTCTTGATAAATACCAAAAATCAAGTTTCAAAAACCACCCCTCATCAACTAAAAGGTCATGTTTTTGATTTGAGAAAAACTGATTTTTTTTTTACTAAGAATTTGACAACATTTCCCACAGAAATTGATGAGATTAGCGCATGTTAGATATGACTAAGATTTCTATTTTACGGTGGAATTTTATTCTTAAAGAGGTAGGAGACAACGCACAACCCAAATGTCAACTCACCAGCCGTTTCCTTTTCTCCAATACACGGAACAGCCTGAAAAAGAAGAGATGCACAAATTAGGACCATATTAAAAAATAACTGATATCATTACAAATAATGCATCATAAACACAGTAACAACTAGGTCCAGACAACAGGAAAGAAATCAGCATTGTGGAGCAGGCTGTGAAGCCATCAGACCTGGATATGAGAGTCACATCCTCCAGGCTGCAATGATGTTCTGGTCTCAAGTTACAATCAGTCTATATTTCAACATTGGTGGTATATTAAGTTTACATACGATCTAACTTTGGGTAGATTTCTTTGTCCTAACTTTTGGAGACCCACAAAGCCAATTATTTGCCATTGTCTGCACATTTCAAGTCTTGTCTTTCTCTACTGTTAGTAAACCCTTGAATAAGCTATCCTGACTCTTCTTCAGTGGGTGGAAAATCCCTCGTATTTCTTAGGACTGCTGGGAGAGCTGAATGTAATGCCTTCCAAAAGGCATCCTAGGTGTGCCGAAAAAGAAGCGTCTTTGCCTGCTTGCTTATTATTACTCTGGGTGGTGATTCCATGAACTAATTTATTGATATGAAAAGTTTAAAAAAATCCATTATTATTTTTATTGTCTTAAGCATAGGGGCAGCAATGAATAAAATGAAATGTTTCAGAAGCATACAGATCTTTCTGTTATCACCATTCTTTGTGGATACTCAGAACAAATTAAGAAGCCTGAATTTTTAGTTCTCAGTTCAGTTGTTATATAAAACAGAACAGAGGCATCAACACCTCTCTCTCTCTCTCTCTCTCTCTCTCTTTCTCTCTCTTTGTGTGTGTGTGTGTGTGTTTTGTAGGTAGAAGAGTGTGTGGGTACACCTGTGTGTGTGTGCATGCAGATTAGAGAGGCATTTAGAGTCTATGCAACTCAACCATTGAGATTTCTATATGACAATCACTGAATACAGATGACCTAGTTCTTCTTCTGTCTTTAGGGAATCCTGAGGCCAGAAAGGCATGGGTGATTTGTTGTGAGTGTGTGTGTGTGAATGTGAAACAGAGAGACAGAGAGAGACAAAGACATAGAGAAAGAAAGACAGGGAAAGACACAGAGACAGACAGAGACAGAGACAGAGTGAAAGACAGGGAGAGACACAGAGACAGAGACAGAGTGAAAGACAGGGAGAGACACAGAGACAGAGATAGAGAGAAAGACAGGGAGAGACACAGACAGAGAAAGGCACACACAGAGAGAGGCTTCAATGATGAAGGCTGAGAGATGTACTCATCTATTTACAAACTAGTTTGATGCATTCTTCACTTGAGAAAATAATAATAGTGGATTCTGTATGACCTCCTTAGCCAAGTTTTACAGGTTTAAGTATGAATGCCCTCTGGTGAAGTGGGTCTTAAATATAATCAGATAACTGTTGGCCACTTCCACAACATTTATGCCATTATTGTACCGATGGGGATATCTCACCATTGGCAATCAGTATCAAAGCTTATAGAATCCACCGTGGATGGTTTCTTTCTCCCAGCATAATACATAACATCCTCTGGTGCCATGAAAAGCAGTCAGCAGGGAGGAAGCTTTCAGATCAGTACCCACTTGATTTCTCCCATGTTGTGTGACAGAAGTGTGTAGCGTCTTCAGCAGAAGGGTTTTGACTTCAAGTTCTGTTGAGTGACTAAGCGTACCGGCACTACAAGGCTTTTGATTGCTCACAAGGTTGTGAATGAAGGTGACAGGCAATTAAAGAATCTTCATGGAGTAAGTCCCACAGTACAAGAGTCAGCTCACACTTAGTGGTTAGTAAGTGTAGGGCATCCTTTTAAACTTCCACCTGCACAAATCCCCCTAATCCTCAGAACTACCTTATGGTGAGCTACACATTACAGCAGCTTGTTTGCAGTTCAGTGGTCAATTATGGAAGCTGGGACCTTGCCTTTGGCATGTTGGCCTCCACTTTACTTATCAGAGCATTCTGGTTGATGGAGAAAACATGTCTGTGAAGTTCTGTCACCAGATATTGATTGAGATAACAAAACAGATATGCGTGCATTTGTTTGGGACAGATAGAAATTAAGCAAGTGTCCTCTTCTTATAACTAAGATATTTAAGATAGATTAAAACCCTTGCCCCATATTACAAGCTGACTAGCAACACACAGCTATTTCTTATATTTAGTTATAAAGATGTATTCATAGTATATAGAATATTTCATAAATTTATAATCATTGAGCTGAGTTATAAGACAAAAGTATTTTACCCTTCATATACCCCATGCCTATATTTTATGTGACTAAAGTTGGTTATTCTGGACTCTCACCACGTTCCCCATGCTGCTTTAATTCACCAACTCATATTTCTATTAAGTAACTGCAGCAGTCATATTACAAAATAGAAAAAAAAAAAAGAGTGTCAAAGTTGAATGGGCCTAGACAACGATAATGTCTCTGTTCAAATGAGATCATATCATAACAACCGGATAGCTCTCCACTGGCTTATTTTGAGGTCAATTTGTCTCCCTAGAAAATGATCTAGGTATGAATTGACTAAACTCGTGAAGTTAGTGAGGACTGTAAGGCATCAGAGAACTTGGAAAATGCTGACACTTAGTATTCAGTTAATTCAAGCTTGTTGGTCATTCTTAATTACATGTCTTGTATTCTCTTGGGTACAAAAAAAATCTAACAAATTTCTTCAGTGTGTAATTCTCAATGTAGTGGACAAAGATACCTAAAAAGGCAAAAAATAGTTCCGTATGATGGATATTGAGGAGCAGTGGTCAACTCTATCACTGGTATGGTGTTAAAAGAAATGATCAAGTAGCAGATGATTAAAATTACCCAGGTGCAGGGCGGAAGTGGTAACTCCATGGTTAAGAGCACTTACTGCTTTGACAGAGGGCCTGCATTTGATATCCAACACCCACTTTGAATAACTGATTTGACTCTCTTGTTTTGTATCCCGGGGCACCCACGTCTGCTGCATAACATATGTACTCATTAGTAAAAATTTAAATAAATCTTAAAACAAAAGACTACCCAGGTGGAAATGGGATGGCTTCAGTCACTGAAACATAGGAAGAAAGCAATGCTCATGAGGATGTCCTTTTCCCTTTGGCTTCCAAGATGGGCATGGGGAATACAGCTAAGTCCTTGTTTTAAAGTCCCAGAATATCCTATCTATTTTGGGGATCATCAAAAACTTCTCATGAAAGCTGGATGTATATACTCAAGTGCAAAGTAGATGTTCATCAAACATTTGTGGAATGAACAAACCAAATACTATTGTTTCTAATGAGACAGTTCTCATAGAAAAGCATAGTTTAGGATGTGTTAGGGACCCTGTTTAATAGCTACCATGTGTTTCATTTGAGCCGCCTCTTCAGGAAGTTATTTAACATTTCTGGCAATAAAGCAGTTAAATGGGGTTTTCCTGCTGGCCATATGGGAATCGCTGTAACTTCGTATTTTCTTCTCTTTCAATGAAACAAAGGAAAGTCTACTAATAACTTCCAAATGAGAGGGGGAAAATTATTCAAATTTTGTTATTTTCCTCTCTGATATTCAAATGGTAGGCCATTTTCTTGGCTCTGAACCACCCGAGTCTGAATATATTCTGCTGCTGGCTAGTAGCTCTCCTAGGGAACCGGTAATAGCCTACATTGGACAATTAAGGTGATTTTACACTTGAAATTGAAAAAAAACGAAAAAGCCAGTGAAAAGAAAGCTCTTTAGAAAAGGAAGAGGAAACAATTTGCCTTACTGAGCACTTTTAAAGCTGTGTATGGGGGAGCATAGCCAGCTGCTCATGTTTTCGCATGTGAAATATGCTTAGGGAAGTGCCGGCTTTGACTTGATTTGTGGAAGTATTACCTGTGTATGTCACGTCTTCTGGTTTCCTGTGAGGACAGCCCTCTGCAATGCCAGGATAATTTCTACCTGATACCTTTGGGGACTTACAGCAATCACTGTGCTACTGTAGACAGCAAGGTAGGGAAGGCAGGTCCTATCAGAATTCTCTCCAGCCCAATGGCAGCTCAGGGGGCACATCAGCACAACAATGCCAAGGAAAGATGCTAATTGAACTAGGATTTCTTTTTGGGGGGGGGGTCTGGATGATTTTAGATGGAAATGACATAATTTTCCTCTATAATCAATAGATTTTTATCAATATGCTTTTGCTTTCAGTTATATAAAATATGTTGTTATTTTTGGTTACTTGGAATTAGTACCACACAGTGTCACTAGCAAGTAGACTTTTTTTTTTTAAATAACTAAACTCTTCAAAGAATAGGTAAATAGTCTAGAAGATACACTTCTGGCCTCTGTAAAAGAAAGGGACAGCTCCTTTTATTTCCTTTACATGAAGTTCCCTGCCTGGCAGTTTTTGTTTCTTCTCTGTCTCTGTCTCTCAATCTGTGTCTCTATGCCTCTCTCTGCCTTTGTCTCTTTGTGTATGTGTGTGTGTGTGTGTGTGTGTATCTGTGTTTGTGTGTGTGTATGTATACATGTACTTGGTGATTCTCTGTCTCTCCATGCTTATTAGGAATCTTTTCAAATATTACAGATATTTACATAGAAGTGTCTGGAATATTTTAATTTTTTCCCCCAGAGGGAATTTCCCCCATTTCTTTTTTAAAAAGTAGTTTTAAATCCATAATGAATTAGTGACTGTATAATTCATTTTCTTCCTTTTAAAATACGTTCTCAACAGCATTAAACAATGAGTAATTATGTTCTCAGCAAGGATGGGAAAGTGGCCTTCAGTGCTGAAGCATCTGGCTCTCAGACGGGAGCTCAAGAACTCATTGTCAGCAATAGCAGGAGCTTGGGACTCAACACGGAGAGTTTTTGAGTTCACCATATTGTGAGCAGTCCTGAAAGAAAACATTGAAGAAAAGAGGGTTCCTGGGTGTGATTCCTCTCTTCTTCATTTAAAGACTTGATTTCAATCCACATATCAAATGATGTCCAAGAAGAAGGAAGGAGTGGCCCCTGGTTCTGGAAAGGCTCAGTGCATCAATGTAGGGGAATACCAGAACAGGGAAGTGGGAAGGGGTGGATGGGGAAACAGGGGGAGGGAAAAGGGCTTATGGGACTTTCGGGGAGCGGGGAGCCAGGAAAGGGGAAATCATTTGAAATGTAAATAAAGAATATATCGAATAAAAAAAAAAAGAAAAAAAAAAGACTTGTTTGACGTCATCCCGGTGTGTAATGAACCTCTCGATGGTTTCAATTTGCTTTCATTCTAATGAAGAATCTCATTGAAGAGTGGAGTCTAATGGGCGATATGATAGCATCTATTCCATGTTGTGAAGTATTTCTATAGCCTTTGAGGTCATCTTTCAGGAACATACATATTCTTGGTGGAGAGTTTAGGTCATCAAAGTTCAGTTCTCCAAGGACCACTTTCATAATTTCTCTAATATCTCTCTAGAAATCAATTAATACTTTAAAAAATGTTAAAGAAATATTTCATTTTATCCTCCATTTCCCTTGGAAAAAACGCATGTATTTGTGGATTGGGATTTTTTTTTACTACATTATTCATAATGTATACTCAGTCGAGTGGCTACCCAAGTGTTTCTACATGCTTCTGTCTCAGCTGACCTGACACCTATGGTCTCAGTGTTGTTCTTGAAAAGCACTTCTCGTTTCTTTCTTCATCATGTTGACTATGACGATGCTGATCTCTCAGCCTGCTAAACCAATAGCCCAATGCTGGAGAGCCTTGGCTGCCACACTGGAACAAGACTAGAACAAGACTACACAGCCGTGTCTTCTACACCACAGGGAAACAACTGACCAGCCCCTATTGCTTTGCCTCTCCCAGGGCTCTATTCTTTCATTTAACTTACTTTCTTTGCTATTGTATTGGTAGAATAAAGACACTCCATCTTCAGAAAATTATCAAAGACCACCCCCCCTATATCTTCAACTGTGAATTCTCCAAAATTATTCTTTTACTGGGTGAATTGCTTTGCATTTTTCAAATCTGATCTATGAAAGTTCACAAACAATACCATAGACTGGAGGCTGACTTTGAGACAGATGGCAAGTAACTTATTCTGTAAGCAATTGATTCAGTAGAGGTAGTTTTGATTTCTTGATGGATATTGTCAAATCCTTCTCATGGGATGTCCCGGACACCCTTACAGGAGCTGTCCCTGCTGAAGGAGTCAATGATTCTCCCTACTCTTTCTAAGGCTTCAGCTCTTAATTATAATGCTCTGCTTTCCTCATTCTCTTGGGCCCTAGCTTGGCTAATCAGTTTCAGGTCCTGGTTAAGTACTAACCAGCTGGACCTTCTTCTAAGTGTCATGATAATCTGAAAGAAATGGTAGACATGCTGCAAGTGAAAATTCAAGGGTCAGTTGAGCCTGAATGCAGAGGCCATATGAGTAAATATTAGGTTCTTTCTTGCCATGATTAGCTGTTGATATTAACAACTTTCTAGAAATCTCTGAGTTGTTTCCTTGTGGGTAACAATGTAGACATAGTACCTATACCATGAGTCTCTTTGTGGGATTCAGTCAAATTATTGCAAGGAAATAGATTATTACAGAGTCCCTATAAGTTACTTTTTTCTTAGACCCTTTCATTCAGTCTTACAAAGCTGGGAGCACAGATCAGTGTCCTCAGTATAGCCTTCACTGTGCAGTCTTTCCAAAGCTGTCACTACACATGTCTATTACTTACCGCTGTGTGAGTGGGCAAGGGAGGCTATGTGACATAATTCTCATGGGGAGGAAACTCTTAGTTCTCTGGATTCTAGGGGAGTGTGTACATGTAAGTGAGCCCTGTGCCAAAATATGCAGAATATTTGACTGTTTACGTGACTTCTGAACTGTAGGGGGTACCTTAAGCCACCAGTTACATTTGATCAAGATTGATTTTCTTTTATAGGGTTAAAATGAAATCACATTAAGGAAACAAATTAATGGGTTTCATAGTGACATTTCCATGGATGAACTTAATGTGATGTAGTAAATTCCTCTCCCCACTTCCCTTTCTTCCCTCCCCTCTCTTTCTTCCTGGTTTCTTTCCTCTTCCCAATTATCCTTCTACTTTCAAGTCAACCTCCGCCTCCCCCTCCTCCCCTCCTCCCTGTCCACCCCCTCTTACCCCTCCTCCCCTTACTGCTCCTACTCCCCCTTCTCCCTCTCCTCCCCCTCCTCCTTCTCCTCCCCATACTCTTTTTTGATTCTACTTAGGAAAGAAAACATGTGATACTTGTCTTTTACTGTCTGGATTATTTTGTTTATTATAAGATGATCTCCAGTTCTATCAATTTTCTGAAATTTGACATTTAATTCTTATATGCGGCTTATTGTGTGTGTGAGAGGATGGGTGGGTATGGGTGTCTGTATAATTTCCTTTATCCACTCCTATGTTGATGGGTAAACCCAGGCTGATTCTATAGCTTGGTTACTGTGAACAGCATTACAATAAATATCAGAGTGCAAGTATCTCTGTTGTTAGAGAGAATGTTAGAGATGGATCATAAGATAGTTCTATTGTAGTTTATTTTTTAAATTATATTGATTTCCACAGTGGTTGCAGTAGTTTATATTCCCACCAATACTGTGTTAGTATTCTTGTTTTCCCACCTCCTTGTCATTTTTTGCTATTGTTTATCTTCTGACTGGGATGAGGTGGGACCTCACTGTAGTTTTGACTTGCATTTTTATGATGAAAATTATTTAACATTTTTCCTATAGTTATCAGTCATTAGTATATATTTTTTGGAAATCTCTTTTCATATTATTTGTTGATTTTCTGATGGGATCGATGTTATTTTATCATCTTTTGGGTTCTGTGTATTGTCTAGGTAATAATCCTTGGTTATGTTAATAACTAGCTGTACTGGCTGGTTTTGTGTGTTAACTTGACACAGGGTGGAGTTATCTTGACACAGAGAAACTGCTGTTCACAGTAACCAAGCTATAGAATCAGCCTGGGTTTACCCATCAACATAGGAGTGGATAAAGGAAATTATACAGACACCCATACCCACCCATCCTCTCACACACACAATAAGCCGCATATAAGAATTAAATGTCAAATTTCAGAAAATTGTGTGTTAACTTGACACAGAGAAAGGAGCTTCAGTTGGGGAAGTGCCTCCATGAGATCCAGCTGTGGGGCATTTTCTCTATTGGTGATCAAGGCAGGAGGGTCCATTGTGGGTGGTGCCATTTCTGGGCTGGTAGTCCTGGGTTCTATAAGAAAGCAAGCTGAGCAAGCCAGGGAAAGCAAGCCAGGAAGAAACATCCCTCCATGGCCTCTGCATCAGCTCCTACTTCCTGACCTGCTTGAGTTCCAGTCCTGACTTCCTTTAGTGATGAACAGCAATGTGGAAGTAAGCTGAATTAACCCTTTCCTCTCCAACTTGCTTCTTGGTCATGATGTTTGTACAGAAATAGAAACCCTGACTAAGATAGTAGTGAAAATATTCTCCCCTTCTGTAGTTGTCTCTTCAGTCTTTTGATGATTATTTCTTTTGCTGTGCAGAAAGAAGCCTTTTAATTTAATGCAATCTCACTTATAAATTTTTCTTTTCTCTCTCTCTCTCTCTCTCTCTCTCTCTCTCTCTCTCTCTCTGAGCTACTGGATTTCTAGCCATGAAACTATCATCTATGCCTATATTGTGAAGCATTTTTCTTGTGTGCATTTCCTGATATCATTTAAAAGTTCATCTTAAAGTCTTTAGTCTATTTTGAGTTGAGTTTTGTATAGACTGAGAGACAGGAAATTTGTTTCACATTTTTACATGTAGATAACCAGCTTTCTTATCATCATTAGTTGAAAACCTGCGTTTTCTTCATTACATGTTAGATTTGGGTGATTATAGCTGTGTGTCACTTCTGAATCTTCCCTTATAGTTCACTGGTTAGCACATCTATTTTATAGCAGTGCCATACTGTTTTGTTAACATGTTTTTTGTCAACTTTAGCTTATTTTGAAGTTGGGTCTTGTGATACTCCCAGTATGTTTTTGCTCAGGATTGCTTGGGATCTCCAACCAAAGTCGTTTTTGTTTCCAGATGAGTTTTAGAATTTTCAAAATTAATATTTTGTTCAATGTTATAAGTGTTCTGATAGAGATTGTACTTAATGCCTAAACTGTTTTTAATAATATGGTTATTTAAAAATACCAATTAGTTTTTATTGGAATTTGTCACCCACCTCTCAAATTTCTCCAAACTAAAATTAATTTCATATATGATTAAGAAATTGCTGATATACAAGCATAATATTACATGTTGTATATGTAATGTTGATCAGTAGAATGGAAAAAAGGCATATATATTATTAATATACTAAAGTATTTGTTAATGGTTTAACATATTTCTATTTAATTGCCAGTTTTAAAGTAAAACAGCTGACATTGTGAATTTGTTTTCTCTTTCTTCTTCACTTAGTCTCTTAGAAAGCTAAGAGACAAAATATTTCATACATACCTATCTGGGTCATGTTGATTATTACTAGTTATATTAAAATAAAAGGTTAAATTCACTTCAACAGTTGTGTGCCTGCATAGCTATCCATATTTTCCCTCAAAGTAATAATATTCACAGTGGTTCATAATCTTCAGCTTACAAACTTTTGGTCAAAGCACAACACCATCATATCAGAGCAGCAGAAGAGTACCGATGAAAACCGTACTCTTGAATAACATCCATAAATTTACTTATGACAAACCCTAACCTTATTCACTGAATTGGAATTTATTTTTATCACACCTTGCTCTGTGTAAGTGAACTCTTGGCTGGGACCCAGACATATTTTTGTTGCATTGAGATAGGCCCTGTAAGTGCTAAGCACTGGCAAATTACATTTGAAGTATGTGTCTTTTGGGCTTTGTAACCTCTGATGCCTATGATGCGAGGGTCCATTACAACACAGATATTCTTTCCTGAAGGCAAAGTTTATCTAATTTTTATTGCAGGCCTGAGGGGACAGCAACTTCTGAAAGTTGAAACACCCAAAATACATCCTATACATGTATAAAATTGCCAAATAATAGCAACAAATCTCTCCTTTTAAGTAAAAATGTCAAAGTTCTCAGCTTAAGAAAAAAAATCTCATGTGAGATTTTTAAGATCCTGTGTGAACTGTATTGTCATTGCTGACCCCACAGTGTCTACTTAAATAATAATAATCTGAACTGCATAATTTAAGCTAATAGACTATGTGTATATGACAAACATGATGAAAGGAGAGTTCTGTGATCCCTGGATCCACTAGGGGTCTTAGAAGATACTCAGCAGGATAGGCTAGGATGACTGTACAGAAGAGTGGTAGATTTCTTAGCCTGCAGTAACAAGGGAAAGCGAAAGTTGAGGAAAGTGGAAAAGGCCGAGAAGGGGACAGTAGGGAGGGAAGCCATACAAAAGAGAGAGTCTGGCTACAGTTGGTGGCCATTCTTTAAAAGAGCAAAAATACTTCAAGAACAGAGGGAACAGGCAACATTTATTGACACTGGGTACTTGCTTTATGCCAGCCACTCTTTCTTTTTGTCCCTTCCTTTAACAAAATAAATTTTATTAAATTCGTTCCTTGAAAATTTCATTATTGTATAATATGCATTCTGGTTACTCCTGCCCCTTGTGGCGGTTTGAACTAGAAATGTCCTTCCTAGGCTCATATATCCAAACACCTTGTCTTCTGTTAGTGACACTGTTTGGGAAGGTCATGAAATCTGTAAGAGGTGGAGCTCTGCTAGAGGAAGAAAATCATTGGGGTAGACGTTGAGGTGCTGTAGCCTTAGCCATTTCCTCTTCCTTCTCTCTGTTTCCAGTGTGTGGATGGAAATATGATCATCTACCCGCTTCATGCCTCCATGGCATGCCTTTTCTGCCTCAATAGACCCGATAACTCAGACTGTGAGCCAAGCAAGCACCTTTCCCTTAAACTGCTTTGGTTGTGGCATTTTGTTACAGCGCCTGAACTGTAACTAATACAGCCTTCCCTCACCAAACACCCCTGCAGTTCTGGATTCCTGCTTCCTTCCTGATAGGCCCCCTCCCCCCATTCACACCTTTTTGTTTTCTTTTGTGACTTGCTGAGTTTAACCAGTACCATCAGTGTCACAATGAAGTTGGGGCTCTCCTGTGGAGCCTGGTGGGTTCATTAGTGGTTGGTTATAAACTGAAGAAAATGCCTCCTCTTCTTCCAGTAACCATCAGCTATAGCATCCCTTGAACCCTAGTTCACAGTGGATTGGTGACAGGCTCAGTCTTCTGCAGGCCCACTGAGATTGTGACTGTCCTGTCTGTCTGTCTGTGTCGTGCAAAAGACAGCATTTTGATAGCCTTGCCCACTTTTTCTAGCATTTACCTTCTTTCTGGGTTCCTTCTACGATCTTCTCTGACTTGTAGAGGGAGAGGTATACATGTCCTAGTTAGGGCTGACCTGTCAGTTCTTAAGTATTCCTAGTCCTGTCAACAACCATATATTTCTTTGTGGATAACCACTCTCAGCTCTCATGAGGGAAGCGTTTCTTTGCAATGCGCAGTGGCAAACACAGATAGCTGTACTTTCTGCCCGTGGTTCAGGAAGCCCCACAGGTGCAGCTTCATCATCTATGCTGGGGAAGGCTTCTTGTTGATGCAGCTGCCTTTGACACATCCATATTCCCGTATGTAACTCCTTATCAATATTCCTATAAGGAACCCCAATGAACTCTGGCTTACTGAGCTAGGCTTGGGTGGATTTTTTAAAAAAATAATATGTTGTGAGTTCCCTGTCTTTAGTGAATGGATTGTTCACATCTCTTCAGAAAAAGCCACACAACACTCTGTTCTTAAATTTCTGTCAACACTGCCTCTCCTGGGTTAGGATATTTCATCTTCTATAACTATTATATACTGTGGATAAAAGTTAGGCAGGATATTGCTTTCAACTGCTGGAAAGAAGACACAACAACCTGGAATGTGGGTGGGAAGGAGGACCTGAATGCTGGATATTGTTGAGATGCTCAGTGAGCCAATGCTACAGAACAATAAATTCTAATACAAAGTTAAACCCTTTTACTACATGTCAACCCGAGGTTGACCAAGCCTTCCCTCTTCAATGTCCAAATCAGACATTATTGGCTAAGGATACAATTACCAGAACAAAGGAGGATACGATATCCCAATCCCTTTTTCTCCCCTCCCCTGTGTGTGTGTGTGTGTGTGTGTGTGTGTGTGTGTTGCGCGCGCGCGTGCAGGGTCAGATGAGAACAGAAAAGGATGTCAGAAGTTGAAGTGACCGGTAGTTGCTGCCCAGTTGTGGGTGCCTGGAACTGGACTCTGGTTCAGTGTAAGAACAGGACACTTTCCTAACTACTAAGCCACCTCTTCATCCCAACCTCTATTTTTATGACTATGCTAGTCATAAAATGTACATTTTCATGAGATGTATTGGATGCTTTTCAGTCTAGTTTCATGTAATGTCTCTTCTCCAAAGAAACTACATTAGGTATACAGTTACTATTGTTAGGTACAAAGTACCTAAGACCAGGTACTGTATAAAGAAAAGGGTTAATTTTAGCTCATGATTCTGGAGATGAAAAGTGTACATATCTAGACATAATTCTCTTGCTGGGGAACTCTGAAGCAATACAGGGTATCACATGACTAACACACATTCACATGTTGTATCTTGGGGTCTACCCATCTCTTAAAACTTCCAGAATTTAGTCTTGGCAGTACCTCTCAAATCTATTCCAGAACCACCTTCCAGATTTAGGACCTCTACCCAGAAATACTTGGATTAACTTTCTTTCCAGCCTTTAACTCTTTCACAGTGGGCGACTAGGTTTCAACACATGGAACCCTGGGGACACTGAGACCACATCCAACCCACAGCAACACCTGCCATTAAGTTCAGAAGCAATTGGCTTAGGGATAATGCACAGAATTGCTTTTTAAATCAGGAACACATCAGCAGATTAAAAAAAAAATGCCAAGCTTTAAAAGCAGAGGAGGACAGGAAGATGCCTGACCTTGACATAACTCATGATTGGGGTTCCACTCAGATGCTAAGGATGCCTGCCAGCACTGTTCCCTCAGCAGCTGTTCAGTCCAGGCTACCCCTCCCAACCAGGTCCTCCTACTATTCTTCCTCAACCGTGATGAATTCTATGCATTTAGTATCAGAGCCAGTGCAAAGCTGGCTTGGCTTGGCTTTTGGATTATTAGGGTGACACGTGGTAAGTGAACTCTAGTTTCTTGCATTTTCTAAGACAGGGTCTTACTCTTGTAGGACAGTCTGGGCTCTACCTGGCCACCCAACTGCCTCAGCGTCCAGAGGATCCTAGTGGGAAATGTTAGTGAGATGTTGTATCTTGGGGTCTACCCATCACTTCATCTCCACCTTCTTTCTTGTTGCTAGTTTAGACTGTTTGGCCTCATGACTCTGGGGACTACTGAGTGGGTTGACCACCTATCCTGCTCACCCTTCATTATGAGGAACTCGGATCTTGGTGGGAGGTATCTCCTCATCTTTGCACTGCATGTAACCCATCCAATGATTCATTTCCTGGAATTGGCAAAGGAAACATTTGGTTTTACATTTAAAAGGGACAACATGCCTCTTTCCCCTTTTAAGTGATGTACAATATAGCAAGGCCCTTGCTATGTTGACCAAGAAAAGTGGTCACAAGAAAAGTGGTCATGATCCTGATCGCCTAAAATGAAAAGGATGACAAGAAAGAATTTTCATTTCCAAAACTCACTCAGACTTTACTATCCATGGAGCTAAACAGGAAACACATCTTTAAAAGAAACGGAGACTTCAGAGTGATTCCAAAAAGCAGGAGGCCCGAGCAGTTTAGTGCATTCTAGAGACGGAGCAAATGTCATGTCTGTGATGATGCCCTCCCTTCCCACCCATGCTCCTCTGCGCGGCCAGCATCATGCATCATGGGATGCGTGAGTGAAGCCGGAACTCCTCTGCTTCCGGGACACCCTGAGGGAATTCTGATACCTCTCGTTTCTCTTCAAGTATATTTTCAAGATGGCCACTGGTTAGCTGATGATATACACATGTAGGGTGCCCTTTCTCACGTCTGAAACACAGTCCAGTTGAAAGAGGTGGCCTACTTTTTTCAGGTACCTTTTATGGTAGCTCAGCAAGTGTGCGATGTTATTCTTTGAATCTATTTTTAATTCTTAGAATGTTTTTCTTTTTGTAGTATTTGGGTCATAATTCTATCTAGAATGATGCATTTCCTCTAATTCTCTACCCTGGAAACTTTCAGGATTCAAAAATCAAAGATTTCTCGGGGTAAGCTTAAAACATATCTGTGTTTACACATATTATTTCATTGAGATTTTGAAAATACGCTTTTGTTTCAAAACTTTAGTCCATTTTCCTTCATAATAAGAAAAGTTTAAAAGTAAAAAAATTCCTTTCTGGTATTAAATAATTTAATTTGTCAATCTAAATAAACAAAATCTTATCTGTTGGCTACTTTAAACTGGCACCCATTTTTATTACTGACTGTTAAGTTTTTAAACAGAATCATATATCTGTTGCTAAATGGACCCATAATACTACCTTAATTGTTTTAGTTCTAAGTTGAAAGTTTCTTGCTCCTATTATAATATTTAATGTCTGTGTCACAATCAAAATTTTATTGTTGGACATAAATTCTTGAACTGACCTTAATTTTAATATTGGGCTTCATATAGCCTTGACACTCTACTGTAGAACTAAACCCAATTTAGGACTTGAACTCTGCATTTAGGACTTTTAAATCTAGCATAAAAGCCAAAAGAAAGCGAAATACCTTTTCCCAGATCTCTCTTATGTAGAAAGTCTTAGCCTTTTTTTTTTTTTTAAAGTCCAAAGTTTTTAACTGGTTCTTAGTCTATATTGAAGAATCTTTCTCATGGGAAGTCTGCGTTAATAAAAGGAGCGGCTGCCTAGAACCATATGGATTTGAGGAAGTGCTGTCCGTAATGCAGGAAAGCAGCTGTGCAGAGAGCTTACTGCGATAGCTTCAAAACTGGATCCATGAAGTCTTCATGTGCTTCCCTTTAAAACACGGCACCGCGCTCCTCTCTGTCATCGGCCTTGGCAGAAGTTGTGACTTCCGAAGACGCATTACAGTTATGTTCTTGCTCTCCCCTCCCCCTCCGTCTTCCCCTCCCCCACCTCTGGAAGGCTTGTAATGAGGGAAGCTACCTGCCTTGACATAAGCAGTTCTCTGGAAAGCAAGCCGCACTCCACCCGGGGACAGCCCGCAGTGTAGCCAGCCTTCCAATCTGATGGCGGCCTTGGAGGGATGTACAGCTAGAGCGATACACAGCAGTCACTCCCAGACTAAATTCCTGATCCACGGAGCACAGTAGATGTGATGATAAACGTTCACCATTGCTTTAAGGTGTAGATGTGGGAACAATCTGATAGGAAGATTGTATGTATATATAGACATACATATGTCTATATTTCATACGTATCTGCAGTGCTGTGACCAAACTAAAATTTGTCTCATGCTCTAGGAAGAAACGTGTTTTACAGCTCTTCTAAGTGATGTTTTCAGGCTCAAGGGCACTCATTTATCGTTAATGTTATAAATCACAAATTTCTCCCTCTAAAACTAAATAGCATTTCCTTTGTGGTGGACCAAATGAAAAGATGCGAACAGCTAGCTCCTGTGTTTGTTGTTGTTGTTAGAGGTTCCTTGCTACTCTTTGTAATGAAGCATTTTGATTGGGTTGATAAGTGTTATTTGTTTAATGTATATTTCTGATGTCCGTGTGCCTTCTACATAGCTTAGTGACAATTGATTTCTACCCTTAGGGAAATTTGATATTATTTTTTAACTAGTCTTGATGTAAGCATACTCGGTTGTAAGCATACTCGGTTAGGTATGCTATTCATAATGTATTTAAATATACATTGAGCTGAGACGGCATTATTCCTGAATATTTACATATTTTTTAAGATAATCCAAGAAGGCATTAAATAGGCATTTCATTAGTTAGTGATAGTACCTATTTTGAAAGGAAATATTTTTCAGATTATAGAGTAGATACACTTCAGACTTTGAAAACTACGGGATGCCGTCCCGTTGCTGCATTCCTAAGATGAATCCAGCCATGTGGCTCCTGGGTTATGTGTCACAGCTGATGTATTTCCGTCTTTCCATGCCTTTGCTTCCTTGGCTGAACTCCCTGGAGACGCCTCTGAGCGCTCTCCAGACTGGACGGAGAACGTCAAAGAATTCTTTTCACTTAAAAGACGTATCTGTTCTGAGTGAGAGTTAACCATGCTTTTCTGTTTTTTTTTTTTTTTTTTTATAGTTTGTTGTGGCTGGGGCTGTGCTTTTTCCAATGTACTGGAGCTAAATTTCCAGGAATACTGTTAAACCCCCAAGAGCTGCAGGAGCTCATTTTATTGAGGACAGTTCAGTGGACCTGATCCTGAAAACGGCCCAAGAGCAACTCAAGAGAGAGCTGGTCCAAGAGTCAAGAACACTTGTTCTTCTCACAGAGGATTACGCTGAGTTCCTAGCACCCTCTTAGTAGCTAAATACTGTCTAGAACTCCAGTTCCAGAGGCTATCATGACCTTTTCTGGCCTCCATGACCTCACCCATACATGATACAGACATTCATGCAGGCAAAACACCCACACACATAAAATAACCAACTCGTCTTGACTTCTTTCTTTCTTTCTTTCTTTCTTTCTTTCTTTCTTTCTTTCTTTCTTTCCTCCTTCCTTCCTTCCTTCCTTCCTCTCTTCCTTCCTTCCTTTCTTTCTTTCTTTCTTTCTTTCTTTCTTTCTTTCTTTCGTCACTTTCAACTTCACTGGCATGACATGGCTTCATCTTCCTTTTATTTTACTTTATTAATCTGCATATCCTCAGCTCCTAAATCCAATATCAATTATGTGTCTTTATTTATAGAATGAAAAAATCATGGAGATTTTATTTTCCAGACTATGGTCCAGTCACATTGCATACCCAGCAAACACAATAGTCTTTATTGAACTTAAATGGGAATGGGAGAGCAATTGCTTTCTTTAGTGCCTTTCCAGGGTGCTATACATGTGTGGCCCTTGAAATGTATGTTTTCCAGGTACCATAGTGTAATAAGTAACCTTCAACATGACTTTGTGATGCTATATGAGCATTATTTACCATAATATTGATTGATTTGCTTAATCATTGAATGCTAAAGAAGGGTTGAAATGACATAGGCCCGTGAATGAACCAGGCAAGAGAGAGGCGTGGCAGACAAACCAGAAAGATTATAACACATTTCCTTCCAGAACTCTGTAACTTGTGGAAATTGTTTCCTAAAACAATTGAGAAGAGAAGAAAGAACGGGGCGGACATTTCAGAGGCCGTTCAGTGCCATTTTGGGAGGTGGGGTGAGGGTCTGGGATGGTTCGTTCAGAGCTCTGGAAACCTGGGAAGGAAGGAGGGAGGCGGATGAGTCTAGGTTTGTACACGGAGCCAGGTCTCTGGGGAGCCTGCCTCAGATGTGGCAAGAAGGAATAAAAGGTCACACACAGCGTCTTTTCATGTGTCTCATAATCCCAGTCAACTGTACCACAGCCCCAGAACATTCCCTAAGCACTGGAACATTCTCTCTCTCTCTCTCTCTCTCTCTCTCTCTCTCTCTCTCTCTCTCTCTCTCTCTGTCTCTGTCACACACACACACACACACACACACACACACACACTCCTAGGACTGAGCTGAGCTGCTGACGCCCCTCCCCCCAACACATTAAAGGAGATTGACGAGTGGGCAGGGTCCGGAGCTGATTATAAGGTAGAAGCTTACACTGAGCTGGCTGTCAGGGGCTGTGCTCTGCAAACCCCCTTTCTTGTGAAGACAAACAGCTGTTGGCAGGCAAGCTTTGGGACATGCTGGGGAGACTTAAGAACACCTCCTCCCCCCTCCCAACCGAGAACATTTGGCACTGATGTGGATGAAAACCAGGACTGGACACTGTCCAGGAAAGTGGACACTAAGCATGGAGATGGTTTGGCACTGCGTTTTGAAGCCTGACCTATGTTTCTTACGAGTAGACAATGGTTCTGTGAACTAGTACCGACCGGATGGAACTGCATGAAAATGAGCACGAGGAGGGTCAGGACACACAAAAGTCAGAGAGGAGGATGGAAGAGCCGCGCACATCCAAATGGTACTGAGTATTTAAGTGAAGGAGAGAAGCATTTGCCTGTGATTCGATTCAGCATCTTACTAAAGGGAATCTACACTTAGCATGTGGCCATCAGGGAACCAGCTGCCTTCTACATAAGTGTGTATATAGTGTAATATGAACACTGTCAGTGGTTAGCTTTGGTATAAAAAATATTGCAGGGAAAATTCGAGAAAGTAGGACAATTTGTCATGTGTGCTGTTTTTAGTCGAATGTGGGATCCCAATACTCTGCTTTGTCCTGCTAAAGACAAACGAAGAATCATTTCCTTGTCTAGTGGATCCATGCTACGGACACTATTCATTCACGCATCACTGCATATTTGTGTGTGTGTGTATGTGTGTGTGTGTGTGTGTGTGTGTGTGTGTATGTGTGCGTGCATCTGTGTTGTTAGTTATTAAGGTTTCCGGCCAGCAACTGGAGGCTCTGAAATGCCTCCTTTGCATACACCGAGAGACTACTTAACATTTAATTTGGTTTGTATTCTTATCTATTCTGCTTCACAAGCCTCCTGGATTAATGGAATACAACTTATTAATTTAGACAGAAAGCTTAATACTCTTTTCTCCACTCGACCTACTGAAAGAACTTACCAAGCAAGGTGTTTCTATGAGACATATTTGAGTGTAGAACTGGGTCCTCTGGGTGTTTCTACCCCTGCCTAGCTATATTCCTGGCTCTCAATATCACCTGTTGCCCTGGCTTCCAGATTTTTTTTTCTGATTTTTGTGGAGCCATAGGTCTACACTGGAGATTATTTTTTGAATTTTTTTCCTGTAACTTCCAAGGCAGAAATGGCGTCACTTTCTAAGCTCAGAGACATACTAATTGGCTTTAGTGAATTGCTGTGGCCACTTTCCAGGTGTTTTGTGACCTGGTTTTGGTAGGTGGGGGCAGGTATTTAAATGTAAGGCCATCAAGTGGGCTATTGCCCAACAGAGATCACTTTCAGAGCTGAGGTAGACATGTCTGCACTTAGAGATGAATGAACGCAAGTGCATCTTCCTGATGTTCCTGGCCCTGTACTTTAAGAATCATGAAAGTTGCTTTCCGTTTCCTCTTTCTTACTGTGTGTCATCTCTCACCTCCTCGCTAAGGCTGAGGCTTCTCTATGAACCATATGCTGTGCCAGGCATTGGAGTTATTGATGGTAAACTAGGATCCATATAGTTAGTCTTCAGACTTCTGGGATGCAAAGGATAGTAGTGAATACTCGTAGTTATATGAGCCATATAAAAGGCACTTCCATGTTGCAGAGAATGCTGAAAGAGAATTCCAAAGAGGATAGCCTCATTTAGTTTTGCTGTACAAGAACTCTGACACCTAGAAATTAACCAGATAAAGAAATATTCATATGGAAGAGGGAAAGCTTCCAAATGCAAAGTTTTCCAGGCTAGAAGTCTTGGCTTGTATTTTTTGTTGTTGTTGTTGTTTTTTGAAGGACATTAAAATTGAATTGGGTTAGAATCTAAGAAGGACTGGAGATGATGCTGTAGAAATAGGGAGGGACTAGGTATTAGTTGAATTAAAAAATGTACCCTCAGGCCGGGCGGTGGTGGCACACGCCTGTAATCCCAGCACTTGGGAGGCAGAGGCAGGTGGATTTCTGAGTTCGAGGCCAGCCTGGTCTACATAGTGAGTTCCAGGACAGCCAGGGTTATACAGGAAAAACCCTGTCTCAAAAAACAAAAACAAACAAACAAACAAACAAACAAAACAAAACAAACAAACAAACAAAAAAAACCCAAAAAAAGTCCCCTCTGTGTATGTATTTGAACAAATGGCCCCTGGCAGTTGTTGCTATTGTCAGAGTTTGTGGAACCGCTAGGAGGTGGCGCTTCCCTAGAGGAAGTGTAGGACTGAGATGAGAAGAGATTCATAACCCAGCTAGGTTCTGGCCTGGGCTTTCTCTTTCCCGTAATGCTGAGACATAGCAAGCATTCTCACACACAGTGACCAGCTCAGGAGCCATATCCACTGTGTGGAGCAACACAGCCACAGCGTTCTTGCCATGAAAACATAAAGCCAGATACATCCTTCATGTTCTAAGATGCTCCGGTTGTGTACCTGTCGTCTCGATGAGAAAAATGACGAATATGCTGACCTTGTATGGTTAGCTTTGAACATTTGCCAGCGCCTCATTATCTATCTCCCACTGGCTCTGAACTTGCTCTGTAGATAAGACTGGCCTTGAAATCACAGTCACCTGCATGCGCCTCCCCAGTACTGTGATTAACGGCACCATGACTCTGAGCTATTTATCCGTCAGTTTTAAGGAGATGAGCTTTGGTTTTTAAAGGATAGTTCTTGCTATGAGAAGAATGTATCCAGAAGAAGAAAACAAACTGAGATAGCGTGAAGAGATAAAAAGTCAGGAAAGAGAAAAGGTGGAGGTGAACTGGGGCCAGGATGGGAAGGAGTGACCTGCATGAATTATATATGAGCAAAGAAATATCAGGAGATACTTAGCAGTGCATTAATTGGAAGCATGGGGCAGGGTACTATCAAAAATCTTTAGCTTCTTGCCATATGAATGTTTACAGAATGAAGTATTATCTATATAGTTTTGTCTATTGTAGTATCATCTATGTAAAGAAATATGGTGGATTGGACTGGGTGATGAGGAACAGAACTTGGCTTTGCACAAGTTTAACTGGGAAAAAAAAAAAAACCCTGTAGAATCGTGAGACTTTTAAACATCAGAGAGGTCTGGAGGTCAGAGTCAAGGTCTGGGATGATATACAAATGTAAGCCTAGAAGCTAGAAGCTTCTAAGGAAGCTTTGAAGCTAGAAAGGGAAGACATTGTAGTTACAGAGTATGAAAAGGGAAAGCAGTGTCGCTCAGACTGGATGGGGGGATTACAATGAGAACTCATGAATGATAACACAGGGAAAGGAGACTTGGGACACTAAGACAGGGAAGTGTGCAGAGTAGAGATGACACTAAGGTAGGTGACAGTGGAGACATCACCTTGCTTCCTAGCAGAGTAGCAGTTTCCAAAAAAATATTGAAACTGTGGGAATGTGTTGGGGATGGATAGGACAGTAGTAAGTTGAAGAGCGAGCGGGAGGTGGCAAAGATATTTATCCTTGAATTCTTGGCAAGGATATTGATCCATCCATCTTTCCCTTTGAGTCAGTATTACATGAGACAACTCAGACCTGGAAAAATACAACAAATTAGCTTCTTGCCTTGCAATGGCTCATGACCATTTGGCTGAGAGAAAAAAAAAACCTTATATTCGCTTTCCTCATGTTGCTTCTTTAAGCAGGAATTGCTTTCTGGGTTTATGAGCATCTACTGATGTCACAGAGTATCCCAATGGTCCCATATCACAATAAGTAAACACAGAAGACAGCAGTATTGGTTCAGAGCCTGGGATAGTAGAAGACTGTCTCAAGACATTGCTAGACCTTGCTAGGATACACCCTGCTGTTCCTACAGCACGTGGGGAAAATGGAATCTTAGTCACCTCCAAACTGGATTAAGACATCATTATCTTGACCTTTATGTGAGAAGTTCTATCCATATCTGGGTTCTGCCCATCAAATCTGCCAAGAGGACAAGAAAAACATGAAATAACTCCTAGAAATTTCCATTTGTTTACCGGGTTGGGGATTACATGAACTTCATTTACAAATGGTGCCTTATCTTGTATGTGATTAGGAAATACTCTTACTACTTTGATTTTCTCCTCTTATCACTTATAATCTAGTTGTATCGTCTTGTATATTATGAATACCAGCCTTACTTGGTGAATCAAACTCTTTTTGCCTTAAGAACAGAAGTAGCCTAAATATTTTCTAGCCTCTTGTCCTTATGTAAAAGATCTTTCAAGTAGTTCTCATTGGCCAATGTATACAAGAGCATGTGAAATCCATATCTAGTGCTCTGCCTTTCTTTGTATATGGAATTGAGAAAGGAGTCCTGATTCATGTACACTGTCTTAAAACAAGAGTGATTTTTTTTGCCTTTGATCGATGCATTCATCTGATATTAAATTTTAATAATTAAGAGAATTCAGCAAACTCCTGCTGAGGTAAAACTTCAGCAGGCTACATACACATATTTTGATCAAGTATTAGACTCAATCCTTGTAAAATTTTACAGAAAACAAGGGCCTATGAGATTAAAAGCAGTGGATAAGTTTGCCTCATCTTGTCAAGTTTTAGGAGACCTTTGTGTCTTTTGGGAACTTTGGGGGAATATTACCTATAGGTAATTGCATGGACCATCACATTCTGTCCAGTCTCCATCAGCCTTCCTCCATGGGCTCACTGCTGATCATGGATTGGGCTGTTGTACCCCCCATCATGGTTGTATCCCTCCCCCATCATAAGTATAAGATAACTTTAAAGCGAGAAGGTATGATGTGGTTATGCATTGGGAGCTTTGGGTTTCATGCATCACTGCCCCCCCAACCTTTGTTCCATTTTTTTGTCTTGTGTGATTGCTAAGCCTGTCTTCAGATAGTCTGTGACAGGACAAGCTGAGAGGCTCCATTCCAAATGCCTTCTCTTTCGAGAGATGTGGCATGAGCCTGGAAACGAACTGGCCTCCCAAAGCTTCTCCTCACCCTGAAAAAACATTCACAATTTGAAATTAGGGAAAGACAAACATAATATGTAGAAATGGAAAAAAAAAAGAGTTCAAGCTAAGAATATGCTACCAAAGGCTTCAGAGAAGCACTGAATCCAGAGGAGAAAAGGTCCGACTAAAAGGGAGAATCAAGGTGTCCTTGGAGACAGGTTCTTCTGGGCCCAGAGTTTTTGGTTATTTTCCAGCTTCAGTGACTTCAGAACCTTTGGCTCTAAGTCTACACTTGTGTTATGAGGGGAGATGAGGGGAGGATTGGCTACTGTTGTAGTCTGAAGAGGAAGTGTACCCTATGACAATGGCACACTTTGTCATCAGCCGGTGGGGGTACTTTAGGAAGTTATGGAAATGTTGCAATTTGGGGCCAAGCCAGAGGAAGTAGATCCCAGGAAGGAAGGCTCTGAGCGTTCTGCCTGCTTCTCAGGTTCCTTCCATTTCTCTCTATTTTTTTTTTCATCTGCCAATGTTTGAGGCTAGACTGAAATATGTAGCAAAATGTTATCTCATAACAACCAACCAAGTAAGTAGACAGATTGAAAAGTCAACCTTCCCAGTATCCCATAAGCTGATTTCTGTTTGTTCTGCAATGCACTTATACTCAATGTCCCTGTGCCTTTGTTTTGTGGGGTGCTGGAGAGTGAATCAGGGTGCATATAAATGCCGAGCACAAATGCTATGGCTGTACTGAACCCCCTTCCCACCCCATGAATTTCCATTCACTATTTAAGAAGGGATGGAACAAAAGAAATCTTCAAACAAACCAAAACCAAAATCATGTTTTATGTTAAGTGGAGGAAAGAAAAGAGAAACCACCAGGAAACAAAAATGTTTTCCATAAACACCAAATCCTGGGGTGTTTTGTACTGCTTAAAATATAATATACTTTTTGAAATTTCTTAGACTTCAGATAAATACATACACACACACACACACACACACACACACACACACACATACGTACACACAGAATATTGATATTAGCTTCTTGTCTTAAACAGTTCCATTCCTGTATGACAGTCTGCCTCTTCACATCACACATCCAGGATGGGACTACATGACAACACGGTCTTCTTCCTCAGCATGAGGACTCAAACATGTTAGGTTGACTTCAGTGTTCATATAACAAGCCCACTCCCTCTTTAAACTGCTAAATTACTCTAGCATTTTAATGACTCCAACTCACATGTAGTAAAGTTCTGAACAGAGTATTTTAGAAAAAATTATATTTGATTTAAAAGTGCTTATTTAGAGTAGTGTGCATTTGTGTGTGTGTGTGTGTGTGTGTGTGTGTGTGTGTGTGTGTGAGAGAGAGAGAGAGAGAGAGAGAGAGAGAGAGAGAGAGAGAGAGAGAGAGAGAGAGAGAGAGAGAAGGCTATAGCTTAGCACTCAACAGTGGGTATCTTCCTCAATCATTCCTTAGCCTCTGAAATAAGAACTCTCACTGAACATGGAGTCCATCAGTTTGGCTGTGCTGGCTGGCTAATGTCCTTCCTCCCACAACACCCCCACCCCCGGTACCAGTTGTGTAGATGTGTGCCATTGTGCCCAACTTTTACATGGGTATTGGAAACTCCAGCTCAGGTCCTCGTTTTTGCACAGAAAACATTTTATAGATAGAGCTATTTCTGTGGAACCACACCTTAAGAAATTTGATGTGTTATGTGTTAGGTCTGTTTGTCTGCATGTGTGTGTTGGGGAATGAGTGTGCACATGAAGGTGGAAGCCCAAGGTCTACATAGTCTCTTAGTTTAGGGCTATTCGTGTAGTTGGAGGCCAGAGATTGGCAGTGACTGCCCCAGCACATCTCTTGTTAGGGTTTTACTGCTGTGAACGGACACCATGACCAAGGCATCTCCTATAAGGACAACATTTAGTTGGGGCTGGCTTGCAGGTTCAGAGGTTCAGTCCATTATCATCAAGGTGGGAACATGGCAACTTCCAGGCAGGCATGGTGCAGAAGGAGCTGAGAGTTCTACATCTTCATCTGAAGGCTGCTAGCAGAAGACTGGCTTCCAGGCAGCTTGGATGAGGGTCTTAAGCCACACCCACAGTGACACACCTACTCCAACAGGGCAGCACCTTCTAATAGTGCCACTCTCTGGGCCGAGCATATATAAACTATCACAATCGCCGCTATTCTTTGAGACAAGATCTCTCACTGAAACTGAAACTGAAGCTCACTTACTGTCTGGAGAGACAGCTCTGGAGAGTTGCCCATCTGTGCTCTCACAGTGCTGGGGTTACAGATATGTATCTCTATGCCCATTGTTTAATGTGGTACTCAGTTTGAACGTGGGTCTTTATGTGGTAAGCTCGCTGCTGACAGCCATCACCCCAGCTGTGATTTCGGCCATTTTTGAAAGCTGTTTTGGAGTGGATCAGTGTGTTCTTCCACCAGCATAAAGCATTGTGGGTCCTGTTCAATCTCTTTAAAAGACTTTTGGTTTTGCAGGGTTTCTAGCCCCGAGCCCACCTTTCTAGCCCTGAGTCACCTGGGCTATCATCAAGAAAGTACTTGAAAGGAGAGAATTTAGGTAGTGCCTTAGAACTTTCTGGAGGCCTCTGGAAACACTTGAGGATATGCTGCAGAGTGATTTTTTGTCTTGGTTTTGCTCTTCCTCTGAGAAGTAAATTATGAGTTGCTTAACGAGCCCATCTGTAAACCCAGTGCGGGTGATGCTTTAGATTATTTCCTGCTATTTTTTTTTCCCTGAGTTTCTTCAGGAATGGTTGTGCAATAGTGACCCTGTGACGCTCGAAATGCCTGAGTGAAGGCTGGAGAAAGAGATATGAGCTCCCTGTGTGTCCTCCTGAAAGGTACGGGAACCAATTACATCACCTCTGTGGTGTGTCTGAATAAGGCAAGACTAGAAGAGAAAAGAAATGAACCTAGGCTCTACAAAACAATAGCAGTTTTCACATAGCATTTGATATTGCTGCTGCTTTTCTGTTTTGTTTTGTTTTGTTTTATTTCATTTTCCCCAAGTTAGAGCCTGAACTCAGGACAAGTGCTCTGTCTGCCACTGAGGTAAAATCTCAACCCTACTTCTTTATAAGTGACAAATAATCCTCTCTCTCTCTCTCTCTCTCTCTCTCTCTCTCTCTCTCTGTGTGTGTGTGTGTGTGTGTGTGTGTGTGTGTATGTGTGTGTATGTGTGTGTTCATGGCCCATAAGTGGAGGGCAGAGCACAACTTTTGGGATGGGTTTTCACCTTCCCCCGTGTTGAGACAGAGCCTCTCTTGTTCCTGCTCTTCAGGTTAGCTGACCCACTAACTCCTGTCTCTGCCTCTCATCTCTCATAGGAGTGTTGGGATTTGTAGTGTGTGCCACCACATCAGCTTTTTATGTGAGTCTTGGGGACTGAACTCGGGCCCTTGTCTGGCCTGCATGCCAACTGCTTTCATTCTCTGAGAAATGTTCCTGTCTTACTTCTTACTGCTTCCTGTAAAACTTTGAATATTATGTTTATACTATCTCACGATGATGATGGTGGTGGTGGTGCTGGTGGTAGTGGTAGTGGTGATGATGATCATGTTTAAATAATTTCTTTCAAGACATCCTTATCAAGTCAGGGTTATATGTTTCCCATTGCATGAAGAATGCAAATGTTCAAGAAGGACTCAAACCTGTCTGCTTTGGAAAAAAAAAGACCCTTCTAGTTGTTAATAAACTGCAGTGGGCCTGGTGGCAAAGGCCTGTCATCTCAGTTTATGGGGGAAGTTGAGTCAGGAAGGTCACCTGTTCAAGACCTGCTTGGTCTACAGAGTGAGTTCCAGGCCACCATGGGTAACTTGGTGAGAACCAGTCTGAAGATGACAAGAGAGAGAAAGCAGGAGATATCATTCAATGGCAGACACTTGCCTACCGCGCACAAGGGAATGGGGTTGAAACCTTAGTGCTGACAAAGTACAGTTCTCAGACCCCCACTTAAAGTATGCGTGGGCGTGGTCAATCGGTTAGATTGACACTTCCTTCTTTGCCTAACATTGACCTGTTCATGTCACCAGACTCCACAGTAGAAAACACTCATAGCAAAGCTCGCTGTGAGTCAGACCCAGAATATATTCTGAGTGTCTTCTTTATTAGACCCCGTTCCATCTCTGGGCAACCGGTAATAAGCAGAACCCCCAGGCCCTTCTGAGGAAGCTAACTTTGCAACAGTGGGGAGTGAGCACTTGGAGGAAAATGGATCGGCTGATGTGATATTCAGATAAGGGTTAGGAACGAGAATCTAGACAGCATAGAGTGTGTGTGGGAGTAGGGTGGCTTTCGCCACAGTGGTCAGGGAAGGCCACTCTCTTGGAGGTGGCATTTGTGAAGGTAGCCCGGTTCTGAAAAACAGCGTGTTCCGCACAGACTTGAGAAGCAAGGGTAGAGAGGGGCAGCAAGCCAGGAGCCCTGGGCATGGAAGGAGCTTGGTGCGTCCCGAGGCCAAGGCCAGAGGCACTGCGACGTTGAGAAAGAAGATCCAGGAAAGAGGTCACGCAGCAGACACAGGCTGGATGTGGGAGCCCTTAGAAAAAGCCTCCATGGCTGGCTGCAATGGGACACAGCTGGCAGGCATTAAGCAGACAGAAGATCTTGATCAGATTAATGCTTTAGAAGATTACTGTTGCAGAGGCTAGACTGCGGGGGCAGGGGCAGAGGCAGGCAGGAGGCTGGGATGCTGGGACGCGATGACCCCTTGTGCTGGGCTTGTGGGAGCACCAGCATCCATCTTTCTGGCAAGGGTAAGGAGAAGGGGGAAAAAAAATCATGAACTACTTCCTAGCTGTTTGTGGGCAGGAGTGACTTTGTGGACCCAATGGGCGACTGGAAAGATGAGGCAAGGGCTGACTTGGCCAGTTTGATCTGGTCTATTGCCTGAAGATGTGTGTGCAGGGGGAGAGACACAGTCATCTCGCTTTTCTGTGTGAAATGCAAGATGCCCCACCATAACTGTAGTTAGGTTTTATGGGTGACAGGTGTGTGATACACGGCACTCTAAGCTCCTTGAAGTCCTGTAACGGATGTCTGACTCCCGGGTTTAGCCAGGTCTACCGTTATCGTCGCTAATAATGGAGTTACTGACAAAATCTGAATCAGTTTCCCCGAACATCTAGACCAGAGAAAGCAGGGTGGCTTCCGTATGACATGCAAGGGAAGGCGAGTCTGATGGAACTGGGCTCAGACGGGTTCACGCAGCAGGTCCACGCGCATCCCATAAACGCCAGCCTGCAGGGCGTTCTGAGGACCGTGGGACAGGAAGAAGTCTTTCTACAGCAGAATAGACAGGGAAGAAAAGACGGCTGGAGATGGTATCTTGGGGGCCTTTAGCAATTTGGAAGTCTCTCGACACGGGAACAGTAAAGGGGCATGATTAAGTTGTCGGAGGATTAAAAATCTGTCTCGTTCGTTGGCATTGAAAATATACCCTTTTTCATTCCCTGTATTTTTGTATTCTCATTTTATATCCATATTCTCTATCTCTTTTTTTTTTTTCTCAAAAGGGAATCCCACTCAGAGGGTGGGATATGGAAACCAGAGACAGACCGAGCAACATTTTCATGAATGGACAACTAACGACCCATATTGGAGAAGGAAATAGCACGAAGTCACAGACTTCTCCAGATCCATTTGCACTGATTCTCCACGAACGCGACTGTCAAAGCAAAGTGTGCACGACCCTTAAGGGAAGGTTGTCCAAACCTGCACTCAAATGTCTCAGGTCCATGTGACACTAACAGCAATCTCCCTTTGTGATTGATCTGCCTTTCGTTAAGCTTCCAGAAGCCCCTGGCTTTCATCAAACTAGGTCTCAGCAAGTGGAAGATGGTATGTGTTCTGCCTTGCAGAAAACAGCTGCAACAAAATGCCAAATCCGATGTGCTGTTCCCTAGAACGTCAGGAGTGTGTTCGCCCTACACACGGTCTACTATAAGTTCACGATAACATTAAGAGAAAAAAATTGACCCACTATTGACATTTACATACCTTAGGATGTGTTATTGTGACTCCATTAACTTCAAAACAAGCTGACCTTGGTCAAGAATGTATTTTCGTAAACAATCCTTTTTTTTTTTCTTTTCAAATCATAAAAGTTAATTTATAATTCCATTTTGTCTTAGTTAGGGTTTCTATTCCTACACAAACATCATGACCAAGAAGCAAGTTAGGGAGGAAAGGGTTTATTAAGCTTACACTTTCCACATTGCTGTTTATCACTAAAGGAGGCCAGGACTGGATCTTAAGCAGGTCAGGAAGCAGGAGCTGATGCAGAGGCCATGGAGGGATGTTCCTTACTGGCTTGCTTCCCCTGGCTTGCTCAGCCTGCTCTCTTATAGAACCCAAGACTACCAGCCCAGGGATGGCACCACCCACAAGGGGCCCTCCCTCCCTTGATCACTAATTGAGAAAATGCCTCACAGCTGGATCTCATGGAGGCATTTTCTCCTTTCTCTGTGCTAACTCCAGCTTGTGTCAAGTTGACACACAAAACCAGCCAGTACAGATTTATTAAAGTAACTTTAAAACGTTTATTTTTATTTTATGTATATGGATATTTTACTTATATGTATATCTGTGCTCTCTCTTTCTCTGAAGGTGAGTGTGTGTGTGTGTGTGCCTGCTGCCTGTGGAGGCAAGAAGAGAAAAATTGAGTTGGAGATGGTTGTATCTGTAACCACTGTGTTGGAGGTAGAGATAGGAAGATCCTTAAAATCTTCTGGCCAGCGATTCTAGCCACATTGACAAGCTCTGCGTTCCATGAGAGAACCTGTCTCAAAAATTAGGGAGATGTGTTACTGAGACAGACATCTGGTGCTGAACTCTGGACTATACAAGCACACATAGGCACCTCACCACACACATACACACGCACACACACACACACATATGCACACACACATATGCACACACACATGTGCACACACGCACCTGTGCACACTTGAATATTCACAATCACAAGTACATACTCACACAAAAAGAAAAAGAGAAAATGCAATTCAGTGTATTCTTTACCCTATAGGTCTTTCAGTTAGAGATGGAGGACATTCATATAAATCTGTAAAACATATTTCATTATCTGCCAAAGCCAAGGAGATTCTATATCAAACTTTATCCTTGTAATAGATCTGCAGTCGTAAAATGCTGCTTGTGTAGGAGATAGCATGGCTTGTTGAGAGTGAAGACAGAGTTACAATGATAGATAGAGATTATTGTTTTATGTTAGAGAGATGTTAGGTAGGAATACATGTTTTATAGCCTCTGCTAACTGACTTGGATATTTCGTATTAAGAAAGTAAGAATTCCAAGGGAAGATTTTTCTTTGCGTGGACAAGACATAGAGATGAGGCAGTCTAGCAATTCTGTTGGATCACAGAACCGCCGTAGCATTCTGCGTGCCTTAGCAAGGGATTGGGACAACAGGGAGTTTGAGTTGAAGCACTGGCTTCGTCACTGCTGACCTACCTGCCTTGACATCCACCTTGTCTTCCTTACCTATCAAGCGAGAACAGCAGCGGCTCCTTCAAGGTTGTCATTGTGACTAGTAGAACTAGTCCCTAGTGACTGAGGAGGCCAGTGGGATGTCACCCAAATGCAAACCGATGTTGCCACGTAATGCTGACAGTATCTCAGAAACCGGAATCAAATCAAAACTACTGTTGAATTTGATGGTCAAATATAGTTAAAGACATAATTGAATGGAGGCTAGTGATTTAGTGAGCCAGCTATTGAGGACAATGGAAAAATATAAACAATACCAAACCAAAGCCAAGCCCATTGTCTCTGTCCAAAGGCAGAGAGGAAACTATCTTCCTTCCCAAGTGAAAAATTGAGCAGAGGTCTTTTCAGATCGTTGCTGAATAATGAATTCTAGAATTGGATTTAGGATTTATTTTCAGATTAAATTATTATCTGCCTGATTTCCAAGTGATGGAAGATCTCAGTTATAATGAGATTAATTCATTAATCATGCTGCAGAATAATTGGTCCGATATTTTCAAAGGTCATGACCCAGAACAAAAACATATCGCAGGGGATGTGTACGCTGCAATTGTTTTTATTGCCTAATCATATTAGCATTAGGAATAGTGAACAGATGGAAGAAATACGGGAACCATATTCTGAAGTGTCTCCACACGGTTCTGTCTTACTGCACGCTTCACAGAATCTAGGAGAATGAGGCAAAATAAAGAAATTCGGCTTTCCCAAGTATGGCGTTACAATGCATACATGTGCACGGTACACGCAGAACATCTCTTCCACCAGTTCTGATCAAAACAAGATTAGAAACTAGTACTGTGAGTGGTGTACCACATGGTTTATTGCCACTCTACAGTATCACTCGAGGAACTTAGTGTCCTGTTAAATGGACAGTTGGCACAGCTTCTCTACCTTGGCTCTGATAGACTTTAGACTGAAAGCAAGCTTTGCCCCAACTTGCTTTCCATTGAAACCAGTCACTTGGCTGTGGGGATGATAATCATACCCAATCGGAGGTTTGTGGGAGGCGGGTGTGTGACACTTTGCTGGAAATCATTATGGACCATCTAAGATTCACAACGGCATGGTTTTTAAAACTTATTGCAACTGTAAATAATTTTGTTTGAGCTAGCGGTTGCTGTCTCTGCTGACATCAGTTCTGAAGTTAAGGGCTGGTGGACTGGGAGCCTATACCTGCTGCTTTTGTGAGAACAAAAGAGAATGATACAAATATATGGCCCAAGCCATAAATTCTCGACTGAATCCATCTGCTAAGGCTCATAAGCACATAGATGATACCTTTTTACTTTGTAACATCACAAGCACATAGATGATACCTTTTTACTTTGTAACATCACAAAAATCGTACAGAGACACATTTTTTGCACAATTAAACAGTACCATATCGCCATATCCAATTGTGTGTGACCACTCCTAGTCCTTATGTTGGCCTACCAGTCTGAACCTTTAGACTTCCCATACTGTGGCACAGACAGATCGTACTAACAATAAATTACAGTGAGTTGCATGGTGAAAACTTCTACATAGCATTTCCAGTCCAACAGAAAATTTGTGTTCAGTAGGATTGCCATAAAAAGAGTGGACAAGTGCCCACTCCCAATTGGTACACCTATAACATAATCCTCACAGCTGCAACTCAGGAAAATGGCAGAACAGAATGCTTAAAGATAAATTATGAGAACCAAAGGGCAAAGACATCTGCTGAGAAACTGTGTCTTATATATAAGATAGGAGAGTAGAACTCATGAAATATCAACAACATGGCTACCTAAACAAGGCCTTTGCAATGACACCACCGGTAAATATATCGACATGAATGGGAGACCTCTCAGACAGCCCAACCCTAGGTGAAGAGCTACACACAATGAATGCCGAGAAAGGAAGAGACAGTTTTTCCCAGGGATGGAGCCCCTAAGAGGCTGTCCAATACCAAGTGGTCAGCCCTAGGAACATACAAACAAGTGTAACACTAAAGGACTTATGGGTTTTATCTATGCATTTATATATGTAACTAAACAAAATGAAAATAACAGAGATAATACATGAAAGTGGAAGGAAGGCAGAGCAAAGAAAACAATAAATATTAATAAATGGGAAAAATAATGTGCAGAAATCACACGTCAACGAATTCTTGTGGGTTTTGTCATCATCATTGTTGTTGAAATGTTTTCTTTAGCTTCTAAAACATATCTTGCATGCCACAATACTTAACAGAATACTTAACTTCTTGTTAAGTTCAATAAGCAACTTCAAAGTTGCAATGAACTGGATCAAATAGGGAAATGAGAACAGGGAAAGTTCAGTGCAGCTTTGTACTCTGCATGCAGTGGACAGGGGTCATGTTTTAACAACGAACAGTTCTTAGACTCAAGTGCGGTGACCTATGGGGAGAGTAAGAATGGCCAGCTTGTCTTGGAGAGCGTTCCTGATTTTAAGAGTTCTTGCTGCTTGAGCATATGCCAAGAACCACTGGATTGCAGGATCTGCAGTTGCTTTCTGGTTTGGGAACTGCCACCGGACCTGAGGATGCCACAACAGTGGACTGTGGTAAGGAATCCTAGAAGAAAGCCTAGGAACTGGGTTGCCATGGTGGGATTTCAGTGGGTAAAGCTGGTGGGCTCATCTTCCTCGTATGCTCTGAGTGCTGCAGGATCCTTTTCAAATATTAGGCAGATCTTAGAGTGGAGCTTTAGGGAAGAAAAACCCATCCAGGATAGCCGATAGCAAGCTGATTACATCTGAACTATAAATAAAGGATGGAATGCCACCCACCAACACCTCGACTCTTGTGTTAAGGTGAAACCAAGATACGCCATCAGATGAACAGACATTGAATAGATATAGGAAACAAATTGAGATACTCATCAGTACTCTATAAGCTATATATTGCAAGTTGAGTGTTCCTTATCTAAAATGCTTAGGACTTAATGGTTTAAATTTTTGAATATTAGAAATTATACATACATATTTAAACATTGATGTGTATATACACACATGTGGAGACACAGGTGTGTATATATAGACACATATATTTCATTTAAAACTGACATGAGTCTTTCAGGAGAATACATTTGTCATATTTCAATTAAATAATTTTCTTTGACACATTTCAAATCTGGAAAGGTCTATACATAATTAACGAGCTAAAAAAAATAAATGAAACTGCAATGATACTTTCTCCCTAGGTAGTAAAATCCTCGGCATATAAAAGAATTTACATAGTCTAACTTGTTTGGTTATTACATCTGTCAGTTAGAAACTTGAAGAATTAGGTATTGAAGAAAAGGGAATTCTGACTCAAGGCAATAGCATGTAAGTTCTGCATTCTGCTGGACTTACAATCTGCTGATTTGGACAATTTATGTTCAATACCAGGATATGGACTCTTGCCTATGTGTCTAGTCTTTCAGCTATGGAGATCAGGCTTTCTAGGCCCCTGATTACATGAGGGAGTTCTTTAGGATAGTTCTCACCCTCCCTTTCTTTTTCCCTCTCTGTTTCTGTTCCTTGTTGCCTCTCTTCAGCCTGTCCTATGGGTTTTGTTTCCCTGGAGAGCACCAATACAACATATATCAATGACAAGACTAATCATCTGGAATTGCTGGGCCTCAAGGTTGTTTTTAATGTGACCATGGTGACCAAACAATGGCTTTTCCCCCTCACTACTTGAGATAGCTTTGATTTTCAGCTCAATCTCCACCATCTCTAAACATTAGAAAGCACTCACACTAACCTGCTCAACATCACTGGCATTTCTGCAAAGCAGGCCCGCCTACCTGTGCTCTCTGCAACTCCCTGTGCTTGGAAACTGCAGAGAGAAGTGGCTTTTTTTTTGTTTACAGATCTAGTCGGTGTGAGTGAGCCCGAGTTACCCACATCGCCATGCTTCTACCACTTAATCATGTTGTTTGCAACCAAGGGTGTAGATACAACAAGCAATTATTCTAACCAGACAGCAGTGGCTCTGTGCCTGATATGGGAACATCATGTACAGGGCTGCCATTCTGCTTAAGTCCCAGGGTTATGCAATGTGGTCCCCAGTCAGTTATAACCATGAAATGGAGCAAAGCACCAACACTGCATGCCTGTATGTATTTGGTGCCAGAATGTGTTCAAGTTATGAGATGAAGATTTGTGTCGAGTGTGTCTTTTGGTACATGCGTATACAATGCTAGGCAACTTAGGCCTGTAACTGTGTTTGGATGTCAGTATATCTGAAAGGCAGATAAAATTGCTTATTCCTATTTTCTGAGGAAAAATCTAGGTGCACTGAAGATATGAAGTGACCTTCCAAAAACTCAAACTGTCAGTAAACAAAGAAGTAAGAGTGCTAGTAGCTATTTCTGATTCCTAACCTTTGATCATTTCTAACACTAAATAGCTCTTCAACAAAAGTTATAACTTTATTGCCTCTGACTCATTTCATAGATGCACTATCCTGATTTTTTTCTCAAAGAAGTACTTATTCTAGATTTTTTTCCCTGAAATATTCACAGCATGTCTAGGTCAGTATGCTATGCAAGTTTGATGCATGTGGAGACGCATATTTGAAATATTTAGTTACTCCAGTTTCCAGAATGATAGCACTTATGGTTCAAGCCATTAAGATGTTTGATAATTCTCCTTTTCCTTAGGAGACTGGCAAAGGTTTTCACCATTTTGTGACTTCCTTTGATTTGTTAATTTCTGAGCTTGTATTTTAACCTATAAAGCATCCATTCAAACACTCTCTGCTCTTTCAGTGAGTGTATAATGAACACTGGGATGCTGGAACAAATGTGTAAGTACATTGTGCTTAGGAAGAGATAAATTATCTTTTGGTCTTATCTTTAAAGTAATTCCAAAGTAGAAAAAAAGTTAAAAAAAATCAACCTAGCAACCAACCAACCAGCTAAACAACTGATCTACCTACCTACCAGCCAATGAACCAACCAACCAACCAACCAAACAAACAACTAAACAACCAACCAAACAACTAACCAATGAACCAACCAACTAATCTACCTACCCACCAGCCAATGAACCAACCAACCAACCAACCAACCAACCAAACAAACAAACAAACAACCAAACAACTAACCAATGAACCAACCAACTAATCTACCTACCCACCAGCCAATGAAACAACCAACCAACCAACCAACCCACCAACCAACCAACTAGCCAGCCAACCAACCAGCCCACCCACCCACCCACCAACCAGCCAACCAACACAACAGGAAAGCAGAGTACAGGGGACAAATGGTCTTTGGTGTTTGCTACAAAGCAATGGCAGGTAAAGACTTCTCTACTTGAAGGTAATAGGAGATCAGCCAACCATGCCTCTGAAGCTGTTACGATGATGACTGACCACAAGATCTTCAGTCTCTTAGGAAAGTAAATGCAGGTATAAATATTTAAATACAATTTCTTCTTTATTTCTCAGCCAGAAGAGAAAAGGGTGAGCTTCAGATTGTAATTAGACATCATTTGCATATGGTGAAATAGAAATATATAATTGGACACATATTTTTAGCTATCTCTATTTCTCAGAAAGAAGAGAAGAGGGTGAGTTTTAGTTTATAATTAGACAGTTGCATATGGTGAAATAAAAACATATAATTGTACAGATATACTTAACCCATGTATTCATTTTCTTTTAAAAGCTTTTAAAAGCTTTATTTATTTTTATCTTGTGTATATGGGTGTTTTGCCTACATGTATGTCTTTGTGCCATGCTTGTGTAGTGCCTAAGGATGGAGAAGAGCATGTCAGATCTCCTGAAACTAGGGTTAGACATGCTTGTTATCTGCCATGTAGGTGCTGGGAACTGAGCCCAGGTCCTCTGCAATAGTAGCTAGTGTTTTTAACCACTGAGCCATCTCTCCAGCCTCCAGTTTAGTCAGCCTCTCCTTATTTATGTCATTAAGTCAGATAATGGAAAAGAATAATTTTTTTCAAGTAGATCTTGAAGGCAAATAATACAATGCCATTCTCCGATGGAATGTAGTAAAGGAACCCCATCATTCATTCTACAGATGAGGGATGACAGTCAAGGTGGACACACATGGCCCCTACCCAACATACTTGGTTTGAGGGAAAAGGAAAATGTCAAGGTTGGGACCCTGTAATGAGCTTTTTCTTCTTCGAGAACATCCAGCTGTCACATGCCTGAGATATCAGGAGTCGCTAGAACAAAAAAGCATGAGAAGCAGAGCTGACTCAACTCAGCTAGGATGAAAAACAAAGTTAATGTGGTAGAGGAAGGACAGGAACCCATGGTCTTGCAAGGAGCGTTAGTGGTGACTTCAGAAAGACAGTCAGGAAGAAAAGGAGTCAGCTGATAGTTGAATTAGGGTTGGAGGGAGAGGCTGGAAGGTCTTTTTGGAAAAGATAACTCTATACATGCTCAAATGACAATTTGCTGAGTGAGTGGAATTTTTCACTTATACCTTTGAACTCAGTGATGACTTGGGAGGAAAATATAATGTTTCAAACCTTTTATATGAGTGCTTAATGTAATATTCACAGTAATACTAGAGAAACCTGTGAGTTTATCACCAGGATATATTACACCTTGTCTTTTAAGTTTTAATTGAACAACAAGGAAGGCTCTCAAAGCACAGTAGAAAAAGGGGTTTTATGCATTTGAAGCTGCAGAAGCGACATCTTGAGTCTTGGGCCCTGGTTTATTCTGACATTACTTCTGGAGAGTATCATGTGTCTACAACTTGGCTCCATTTTGGGTATGCATAATTTTCATGTTAAGGAATTCACAAAAGTATTAGGAGAGGTTTTTGAATCATATTGCAGTCTGCTGATTTTGAGGGTAGAACAAATAAGTTCATGATCCGAACATAAGATTTTCTAATTAGTGGTGAGAGTGACTTAGAGGCTAGTTTGAGTTTGCAAACAAGTTGTGGTCTAAAAGTTCCCTTTCAAGTATCCTCTTCAGAACCCAGAACTTGTTTTCTTGTAGAGAAGTAAGACATGAAGACTGTCAACTCTGTTGTCAAACTCTTGAAACATCATGTACTAGAACTTTAGTATTTTCCATGTTCTTGTAACATGACTCATGGGTACCTTGAAAGTTGCTAGCCTTGTGTGCACAGTCCTTATTATGGACTGGGACTACTGAACTTATCATCCAGGTTGAGACCAGGATATGGCCAGGAGGGAGGTGACAAAGACCTGGGCTGGTTTTGTCCAGGAAAGGCCTCAGCTCACATTCTCATTTTTATTTACAGGCTCAATAAATTGTTTTATTTGTCTCCTTTTCCCCATTACAGTAGTCATTTCAAACAATATTCTATTTCCTTTTGGGTTCATAGCAAGAGAAAACATGGAAAATCTAAATATACTTCTTTTGGTAGTTTAGAAAAAAAAATCTCAAGTTCATACTGAAGAAAGGTTGAAAACCATGCTTCAATAATATTCATGAAGAAAACTTTACCTTTGCTCCAAAGGTGAGCCAGACCTAGAGAGCTCTAAGCTATTACTGGTGATGAGCAGGGGCTCTGAGACACAGCAGATGGTGGAGCCCTGTTGGCTGTAGAAAGACCTTGCCTCAACATAGTTTAAATATTGGTGGGATTTGGCATAGTCTTCATACTCTTAGTTTTGCAAGCAGACACGATACTGTGAAGGCTATGAAGGCTTCTAACCATCCTTTAAAGGATGTTCTGTGTGGTCAAACATCCACTGGAGAAACTTCTACCAAAGAGCTGGGGTTTCAACTAGATCATTAGTGACCAAGTGAACAAGGGAAAGGCCAAGAAATAGAAATACAGAGGGAACAGCAGTGGGAGTAGCAGAGGAATCTGAAAAGCTCCACGGAGAGATCTGGAGGCGGAGTCAAAGCCTGTGAGAGTCTCTTGTGTGTACTCGTACTTCGTTGTTCATTAAACCACAAGTTTATATCTTGTCCATACAATTGAAAAGTAAATATTCCAAAGAAATGTGCATGTCGAGATGGACTTCCTGTTGAGGGGGCCCGTTAAGGAACGGAGGGAAACCAAAACAACTCCAAATTCCCCAAGGTGAAAGTTCAGACCAGGCACCAGGAAGCTATAGCAAAGGAGTATGGGAGCAAAAAGGACAGGCTCACATGTCAGAAATTCTGAGTTTAAGTTTGGGTATGGCTTCTGGATGGGCCTTAAGGACCCAGCGTTGTGCCGGTTCTTTGCCACTGACTTTACTCATAGGAAGGGCTTTGGCCACAGGCACAGTGGGATCGCAGTCTTCACTCTGTGGCCACAAACAAAAATAAGAATCTTCTTTGACCAGTCTGAAAAAGCCCGTAACTATTCTGATCACTCGCTGTGGGTCTCAGACTCTCTTCTGTGGCCAGAAGTTTAAATGAAAATACTACATATCACATATTGTTTTATTCTTTCATAATAGACGCCAAGGCAGCTCTACTCACACAAGGGAGCATATGCAAGCATCAGGACTTTTAGTTCTCAGTCAGGTTTACTCCCATTTTATTCATATGCCCCAGTCTTTTGGGATGGTGGTGTGTGCCTTCAGAGTGGACTTCATTTAATAACTAGCTAAACAGAGAGCTCCTGAGGGGTGACCTACTCTCTGAATAGATTCTGATCCAAAACAAATGACCCATGAAGATAGAATACCACAGATGAATTCAAGACCCCCGGCTCATATTAAATTGGACTGCCATGTTGATGACATCACCGTTGGTTATAGAGAGACCTTATCTCAACATAGTATAAATAATGGCAGGATTTGGCATAGCCTTCATACTCTTAATTTTGCAAGCAGACACGATATTGTGAAGACCATGAAGACTTCTAACAATATTTCGAAGGGATGTTCTGTGTAGTCAAACAACCACAGTGCTTGTGTCTATGCATGTGGCAACAGCATCACCAGTGGTTTGACGCAGGAGGTTATGGTACTTAATGCACTATGTTTTGATGGACTTTTCAGAGGATAATCATTTCAACATGGTAGAGAGAGACTGCAAGAATCCTGGAGGGAGTGAGGAATGTCTACCTTGTCAAGATGTGCTTCAACAAGCACAAATTTGCCAGAGAAATATTTCCTCTACCCAGCTAAATCTTAGTCTCTAAGCTCTTGTAATGAGACATTTCAGACATGTGGTGTTTATACCTCCCAGTATTAGGTAGCTTGCATTGGCACTCCTAAGAAGTTAATATCTACCCAAGAGAGGTTCAACGTAAATACGTAACAAAAGACTTGAAATAGACAGGAGATAAATAGCTTAGAAAGAAATTTAGCAAAGAAAACATACTAACTAAAACACTTAATATAAATATAAATGTCACAAATATTGATTCTTTCAGGAACTAGAAATTACAATGATAATCGACTGCTTTCCAAGAATGCCATGAACATTCTACAAGAATAACAACATCAACAACAACAACACAACAACAACAACAACAAACCTCACGTTTTACCACCTCTGATGGTGATGATTTAGAGCAACAGAGATTTGCACATATTGTTAATGAGAATGTAAAATGTTTCAGTTGATTCAATCTGCAAAAGTGTATGAATATAGTCTCTTGACTTCTTGTTCCTGCTCTGTCCCCTCGCCCCTTCCCGGTCTCTCCCCATTCCACTCCCACCCCTCTCTCCACATGCTCATGGTTGGTCTCTCCTCTCTTCCTCCTTCTCCTCTTCTCCTCCACCTCTTTCTCCTCCTCCTCCTCCTTCTTCTTCCTCCCTCTCCCTCTCCCTCTCCCTCCCTCTCTCTCTCTCTCCCCCTTTCTCAGTCTCTACTACCCTCTCAACTTTCCTACCCGTGCCCTGAATAAACTGTATTCTATACTAAAAAAAGAGAAAAAAAATCTATGCATCTATATTTGTAAAACTATATAAGCCCCAAGTGCTTTGCAAAAGTTTGAATGTTAACGTTCAACATTGTTAGTAACGTTATAGTTCCTGGATTATCAAAATGTTGCTAATCCTCTAAAAGTATATATTCATACGAAAGCTCCAAGAATCTGCTTTCCAAGAATATAGGATCTTTATGTAAAAGCGTGAGGGAAAAGAAAAATACCAGGTGTTTTGTAAATGAGAACAGTCAATTTACAGTAGTCAACTTGGAAGGCTGTTGACCACGATTTTGCTATTACACGGAGCATGGAAGATCCCTTTTGTAATTATTATTTGAACTTCTCCTCATGCTATTGTACGTTTCTTTGGAAATATCTTAATGAATAACTAATTTTTTACATACTGAGCTGGAGTGATATACTTTACAAAATTTACTTCTTCGAGTAGACTTTAACATAGGTGATTGGTTGGAGTTAATGTTCTGAAAAAGAGCAACCTGGGGGTATTTATTAGGAATAAAGCAGGTGACAACAGTGTCATAAAGTTTCCTTTCATGATTTTGAAATGGTGGCTGCTATGGTTTAAGTGTGTCCTGTCCCCGAGCTCATAGGGACCCTAATTCCCAATGCACTGGTGTTGACAGGTTTTGGGGACTAATACTTTTTCATGGGACTTGGTTAGTCCTCTGGGGACTGGATTGTTATAAAACAAGGTTGTTTCTCCCGCTGTGTCTTATTAGACATACGTGTTCCTCTACTCTCTGTCATAAGTTGAAATATCCCAAGGCTTTAATCAGTGACCAAGTACATTGCTTCCTTACCCTCTGGGACTTCCCAGTTTCCGGAACCATGAACTAAAAGAGCCTCTACTTCCTGGAACCAGTATTGTTATAGCAATAGAAAATAGACCAAGATAACTTCAAAGCCTAAAGGAGAGATCTGAAATGTTTTTGAACAATGTGTCTGCTTATTTGGTTATCGTTAATACATTATTTATTGTATTCAGTGAAGTTCTATATTTATTATACATTGTCTTAGTTAGGGTTACTATTGTTGTGATAAAACACCATAACCCAACGTGACTTGGAGAAGGGGAGGGGCATATTTCAAATTATAGCCTGTAGCTCATCATCCAGGGAACAAGACAGGAGCTGGAGGCAGAAATGATGCACAGGCCACGGAGGAAGGCTGCTTCCTGGTTTGCTCCTCATGGCTTGCTTAGCCTGCTTTCTTATAACATCCGGGAAAGCCAGCCCAGGGCTGGAGCCATCCACAGCAATCTGAGCCCTCCCCCATAAAGAAGATGCAACACAGCATTGTCTATAGTAAGGTTCCCTCTTTGTGACTGACTCTAGCTTGTGTCAAGGTGACATAAACTAGCCAGAACACTAAACAAACTAGCCTGTTCATAACCAAGCAGTAGAAAGGGTTTTTATCATGTCCATTTTATATGTGAGAAAATCAAATCGCAAAAAATTTAAGAGGCTAATGGCACAAACTAGGGAGGGGAGGTGGCTGTTGCCCTACATCCACATCCTTCGCCACCGATGACATTGAAGACCATCAAGGACATTGTCACCATTGTAAACTTTCCACTTAGGAAGGGACAACTATTCTTATCAACCCTATCTAGCTACTTGTTTCCCAGTTTTGCCATAGTCTATGAATAACTCTTTTTGGTGTTTGAGAAAAAAAAAAAAAAAAGGAAGGGCTGGAGAGATGACCTAGAGGTTAAGAGCATGCACTGACTTTGCAGAGGACCTGAACTCAGTTCCTAGCAACCACATCTCAAGCTCCAGGGGATCTAATGGCCTATACTAACCTCCGATGGAATTGCACTCACATGTGTACACCCATGTTCTTGCTCACGCATACACACAGAATTAAAAGGTAAAACTAAAATGTTTTCCAAAAGAAAAAAAAAAAAGGATATATTATGATGACTGAGAATTATCTGGAGTTGTAATTATAGGGCTGCCAACTTGATCACCACAGACTTAACACGTACTCTGCCATGCCTCATGCTTTACTTCGACAGTGAAAGGCAGAATTGAGAACAGGAAACACAAACCACACAATAATACTTACCTAATTCTTTACAGAAAAAAAATGTCGGCCCTAACATACAAAATCGTAATTGCCTAGGTGACTGTGTTATGTCATCTCTTTCAAAAGAGATGCCAAGATAAGCTATTTCCAGTAGTTTGTAATAAAGTGATCTGGTTTTATGTTCCTTATTTTACATTAAATTTATTTCATTCATATAACATGTATCCATTCATTTATGCCAGACATTATTTGTAGAAAAAAATTAAAGAAAAAGAAAATATCAAGGAAAAAAATTTTAAAAATTTTATCATGATTTCCAGGGTATCTATATTGTGATTTACATATCACAATTCTAATGTTTTCCAGGGCATCTATCTATATTGTGATTTATATATCAAAAGTGATCATTAAATCTCACTTTAATTAATTTCAGTGTATTTGGTACACACAATGTATTTTTATTATGGTTTGAATGACTCCATAAGTTAATATATATTATATATATGTAATATACATATATACATTCATACATATATTAATATATGTATATGTATACACATATATATCTTTATACATAAGTCTTTCTTAGGAACATGATAGATAAAAACCACAGTACATATATTTTACTTGAAAACTAGTTATTTTTAATGTATAGATTTCATATCTCATATAATATGACTCTGTTTGCTTAGCTGTTCTTGTTAACACTGACCATATTGTCCTGAAACATGGCTAAAAGAGGCGATGACCCATTAGGTTACAAACCAGACAGGTTAGAGAGGTCAAGCCATGGGAGACCTGCCCCAAGAAACTCCTAGAGGAGGAAGGAAAGATGGATGGATGGTCAGGGTATTGAGTTAGATACTGTGGTTTGGGCAAGTGTCCCTCACAGGCCTATATATTCAAACCTGGTGTACTATTGGGGCCTGAGGGACTCTTTAGTCCAATGGAAGGAATACAGTTTGTTAGGGAAATGAGATTCCCTACGTCCTCCTCAGCAGATGCTGTGAAGTGAGCATCTCCTCTGCCACAGTCCAGCCACGATGCCACACCTTTCTGTGGACCTTGAAACAAGGGGCCAGTGGATTATGAAGTAAAATTTCAAAACTGTGAGCCCAAGTAGCTATTTAAGTCGATTATCTCTGGCACTTCGTCGTAGAAATAGAAAGCAAATACACGGATTCTCTTTGGAATTTCTTTCATCTACAATGTAGAGGTTTTTTTTGTGAGTCAGAGAAGAAAATATACTTGAATTCATATTCACAAAAGATCTCAGGGCCACCACTCTGTTTTTGTAACAAAAGTACTTTTCTTCCAGCACCTATGACCCTAGGTCATATTCTGTACCCTAGAAGTAGATGTCATAGCTGTTGGTTTATGTGACGATGGTTGAAGTAAACTATGTTATGGGTATCTTTTGCCTCTACACCAATATCTGCTTTTCCATGTGAACCTTTGGCTTCTCCCCTCCAGGTATTTTGAGTCTGTAATTGGCTGTGCTCTATCCTTTGAGACTGTGTAATCTATAACCATATTCCCTAGGACTTGGCTTGGCTAATTCCTTTTGATTAACATTTCTACACTTGACATAGTTGCTTGCACCTTTGATGTCTGAACGTCCTATCAGGCTTGGTTTAGCTAAGACATTTTTCAAGAGCCAAGAGAACCAGTTAGATGCTCTCACCAGCACCCACAGCACCCTTCACATCTCCCATCACAGGAGACGGTGCAAAACCTGCCGCATAACCCCACGTCTTTTGTAATTTTGTTATCTTATAAGCTTGACTTTGGGTACAGATAGAAGATGATCAGGTCACCCTTTTTGCTTTTGTCTATTTCTAGAATCCAGTGCTGTATCTAGAAATAAGTAGGTGCTGAAATGAGTGGATGGTAACATTCATTACCAAGATTATTTAAAAAAGTAGTTCGTTGGCTGGGCGGTGGTGGCACACGCCTGTAATCCCAGGCAGAGGCAGGCGGATTTCTGAGTTTGAGGCCAGCCTGGTCTACAGAGTGAGTTCCAGGACAGCTAGGGCTACACAGAGAAACCCTGTCTCGAAAAACAAAAACAAACAAACAAACAAAAAACAAACAAAAAAAGTAGTTCGTATAAAGACAGGATTCCCTTAGCAGTTAAAAATTTTAACCTAAACTTGTGTGGACTGAAATTCATTTATGTAGGATACTCATTAGCTTGTTTTGGTTGAAAAAAAATCATTGGTCTTATACAAGAGAGTGATTTTGTTTTACTTTTTTGGTTTGCTCATTTTTGAATGCCAAACATTCTTAACTCATTGGCAAAGTTCAGATACATGGAAAGAAAAAAAAATGTTTTAGATTAATCAATGTTATGGTTTCAAATGGAATAATAAGAGAGCAGCCTTAAGGACCTTGATATTATCACATTTCTGTATGGTTGATTAAAATCATGCTAAATTCTAGAACTCAATAACTGCCATATAGGAAAAATAACCCACATGCTCAAAATATTATAATTCTATTTTAGTCAGCTTTAATACTGGAACTTGATAGATGTAGACAGTTTATCTCACTGAAAAAAGTTCATTCTGTTACCATCTGTCTCCATCACTGTGGGATGCATAATAAGACATCATTGACTGGGTTGATGGGACAAAGGACTTTTTTCTCATGTGTTTGGAGGCTGGGAGTCTATGACCAAGAGACAATAGTTCAGTGTTTGGTGAAAGCCCTTTCTCTGACCTGTAGAAGCTCACTCTTGTCTACATCTCCACATGACCTTTCCTGGGAATGTGGTCCAAGGTGGTGATCAGAGTGCTGGTGTCTCTTCATAACTAACCTATCTCGTATCAGGGTCCTACCTTAAGGCTTCATTGAAACTTATGTCCATACTCAAACTCAAGTCGTGTGGCAGGTGAGGATTTTAGTATGTGCATTATGGGAGAAATCATGTTATAATAACAAAAAAAAGTGTATGTGTGTATATGTGTGTGTGTGTGCACACGTGCGCAAGTTTGTGTGTGTGTGTGTGTGTGTGTGTGTGTACATGTGCCAGAGGTCAATGTTGGGTGTCTTTCCACAAGGCTTGTCACTGAACCCACAGCTTATCCATTCAGCTAGGCTGGCTGGTTGATGGGTTTCAGGGATCTGTCTGTCTTCCCTCTAACCTCTCACCAGTGCTGGGCTCACAGGCACAGCTACCATGTCTAGCTTTTGTGTGCGGGCTGTGGATTTGAACTCAGATCCTCATGCTTTTGTGGCAAGCAAACACTCTACCCATTAGGCCATCTTCCCAGCCTCTAGAATAACATTTTGGGAAATTCTACTCAAAAACCAAAAGCTATTATTTTGGTATCTGTAAAAACAAACTAGTACTGACCAATTGAAAAATTACATTTTTTAAGTGTTCATCTAAGCACTTTTGGGCTGACGTAAAGGAAGCTGTTTTTCTAAAAAATGGGCTAGTCACTGACTTGGCATTATCTTTATAGGAACTGATATCTGGCTGGTTTCCACATGGCCGTTTCCTCTTGAACTTTTAGTGTAATCTTATTTAGATTTTTAGACCTTGTCCTGAACTCAGAAGCGGTCTAGTCCAACCCTCCTTTTAAAAGTGAAGAAATTCCATTGCAAAGACCCAGAGTTATTTAGATTCCTCAGCAAGACAGTGCTACACAAATTGCACCATTGTTCTCATTTTAGCCAAATTATCTCTCCTTTTCCTGTACCACAAATTCCCACTGTGCGAATTACATGGCAGTTATATTCCAGTGTTTAGCCATTTCTGCTGACACGCCGCCGAAGAGACTTCATTCTTCCTCTCCCGTTTCTTCAGTATTTTCCCTAAGGCTTGTATTATACTTTCCAAATTATGTCATAGTCAGTTTTAAAAGTTGTTTTTGTATGTATGCATGTATATATGTCTGTCAGTCTGTACATATGTATATCTGTATGCATTCATGTATTTATATATGTATATGTGTATATATGTATATATGTATGTATGCATGTGAAAACATGACTTGAGTATGGAAGTCAAGGGAGCTCTCTCTACCATGTGAAGCCCAGGGATAGAACTCAGATTGTCAGGCTCAGTGGCAAGCAGCCTTATCTCCTGAGCCATCTTGCTAGGATTCACAGTTAAGTTTTATGCTCATAATCTCTATTACACTTACAGCTTCTATATAGTAAGGTGTAGAACAGCTTTAATACAGCAACTGTCCTGTATTGATAGTCACTTGTACTAGACCCACATGATAGTTTTAATTTTTAAGTGAGCCAATAATTTAGACATATTTTAGAAGATCATGAGACCAGCAATGATCTTCTCACAGACCACACTTGAGTCTTAAAGCAGTAGTTCCAGAAAGTTATCTTGGACAAAGCATTCACGGCCATAAGCCAGAGTGGCTACACACAATTCTGCCTAGATGCGAAGTTCATGTTCTCATCCACTGTCTGACACCCGCATGCTTCACATAGAGTATGTCAGAGGAAACTAGTTCATTTATTATCGGGTGAATTGATCCTGACTATTCAGTGCCAAAAGTCAATTCTTACTGGTTAAATACTAGCTTTCAAATGGAGCATATGAGGGGTGAGTATGGTCACGTTGTGGGAGGCTTTATATAGTAGTCAGTGATGACCTAAACAGATTATAGGTCATGAAGCTCAACCCAGAGCGATTGTTCCCTGAACTCTGGCACATTCCTATTGTGTTTCTGTACTTTATTGCTTTTGGCAGTTTCCTTATGGTGTAGCAAGAATTGGGAAATTCAGACTAAAGTTATAAAGACAGAATGACTCTCCTTTCATGAGTCAAATCCCCATTCTTTGCATTTTCAGAATTTTCTTCTTTGACAATCACAATAATTGAGAGGTTAGCAATAGATGGGTTGACCACTTAATGAAAGTCCAGATAAACATCTGTATTTCCCAAAGCCCCATGAATATCTGGAGTTAATAATCAGACATTTTGCAATTTGTTGAAAACATTTGCAAGCAATTAGAAACCTCTGATTAAAATATATAAATTCTGTTTGTGGTCCACGTTTCTTAAGATGCAGACATATCATCATAAATTATGTATCTCATTTTATAATTCCCTTTAATTTTCAAAATGACATAAAATTATTTACTATCTTCAATGAGATGAAACTTTCTGAAAGGTTTTAGGCAGAAACCTGAAATGTTAATCTTACTGTAACATTTTATTAATAACAAATATTTTCACATTTACCTAAAATTCTTCTGGAACAATCAGTTGCAAATTAGTTTCTAAATTCCTCCTTATCTAAAGTCAGTGATATCAGAAGCCTTTGTCCATTCTAGACATATTTGGAAACAGGCAACCTGAAGAATTTCATGAGTGCTCAGACTGTGGTCTGGAAATATCCATTTTGCTGTCTAAAAATGGGTGAAGCTTCCAAGGTCCCAATATACATTTTCTTGGTAGAGCAATGGGGTACGAGTGGCATTTGGTATTTTTGCTTAGAACCAAAAGTCCTTTGTTATTCTGGGTAGGTATTTTTTCTTTTCTTTCGGCTTATCAGAATATGCAAATTATTAATAAATTGCCTCCTATATTTTCTTAAAGTATAGGTATATACATGCATATTGAAATATAGTAATATATATGTATATGTTACATTCATAAATGTTTACATAATATGTATACACACACACTTGTATATATCAAAATGTTCTTCCATTTTGTCTATCAGCTCTTCTTTTCCACATAACCCCATCAGAAAGCGGAGGATGACGATGCCCTAAAGATCAGAGTAGAACACTGCTACGAAGAGGCAGCCGAATGCAGATGTTAACAAAGAAAAAGGAAGGCAGAGAGAAATGAAGGTTTCAAAAAATGTTCCTTTCCATCTAGCCCAGTCTAACCCAGAAGAAACATCATGTCCTTCTCATTTCTTTACATGAGCCCTTCCTACCAAAGTTACTATGATTCATGGTATGTGACACCACAAGCTTGTGAGTTTTCAAAGATACTCGCTGATACAATTTTATGAAAGGTAAAAAGCCTATTTTGTCATATAAAACCAAAACAGTTACAGATCATATTTTAAAACATTACTTATGTCCCTTCCTCTCTTCTTTGTAACAAAGCTTGCCTCATAAGCTGACTGGGAATTCCTGGCAATTGCAATGGCTTGTTTTGTATTCTTAACCCATCAGTTTGGCTTTATTGGATAATGTTACACTCAGGTAATGCTATGCAAATCTGGCAGACCGGACTTAGTTCAAAGACGTGGGGGGCAGGGGGCTAAAGTTATAAACAAAAGGCTCAGTTCTACTGACATTGCACACCTGCAGCTCAGCTTGAGGTCTGTGGGAATCTTGACTATCAAGAGAGAGTGAAGTTTGCTGCAAAACAGGGCTCCAGAGGAAGCTTCAGTGTTGAAATCTGCCTGTGACAGCATTGCTAAGGCAGGTGTTGGGACTATTTCCAGTTATCCAAGGACTTTTGTAAAATTCTTCAAGGAATTTTCAAAATACAATTAGCTCTTTATTAAAACAAATTTTTTTTAACATAACATTAAAATGAATGTTGCCACGATTTGGGGGAAGAGAAATGGAGAGGGTAAATTTAAGTAATGAGACACTATTGTGCTTTTGAATGAGTGAAGGAAAGGAAGAAGGCATTTCCTGTAACTATCTCCAACCAACCAACCAACCAACCAACCAACCAACCAACCAACCAACCAACCAACCAAGCAATCAACCAACCAACCAATCAAAATCCAGAGCTAAAGAGCAGTTGGATTCAATGAATGCCAACCAGTAAACAGTTTAGAGAATAGCAGCACTTTGCAGCTTCATGGTCTGAAGGAGGACAGTGGCTTAATTTGCATCAGCCTACAAGGCAGAGATCCAGTAGCTGTATGTAGCTTAGGTATGCCCAGGAGATTGAGACGAAGACTGTAGACAGTGTATGGTACGCCATTTTACAGGCTGTAGAGCAGCGGCTCGCCATTTTACAGGCTGTAGAGCAGCGGCTCGCCATTTTACAGCCTGTAGAGCAACGGCTCGCAGTCTTCCTAATGCTGGGACCCTTTAACACAGTTCCCCATGATACGGTGACCCCCATGACCCCCAACCATTAAATTCTTCATAACTGTAAGTTTGCTACCGTTATGAATCGTCATGTAAATATTTTTGGAGAGAAATGTTTGCCAAAGAGGTTGCAACCCATAATTGAGAATCAGTGGTGCAGAGGCTGATCAGGAAAACCCCTGTGTGTCTTTCTAGGTGCTGTCTAGTTAAACTGGAGACTCAAAGCATCACAAAGTCTAGTATAGGAAAATTTTCTTAGTGGGGGATGAGAGCATGGAATTAGCGCACTTGACCTGGTACAGTTAACCTCTGGGCAGGCTATAACATGTGGTGTCAGATTTAGCCATTTGATAATGTCAGGGATGAGCCAGGAATTCGAGGTGAACTCTGATCTTGGTCTACCTTGGTTATTAGCTTACATCCTTGCCACTTCTGAGCACGGACATGTATTGTTCATAACATAAGGTTAAATGATCCCTTCCCCAATACTGCTGCCTAATTATTGGATGGATGTTAACAGTTTTGAGAACTAAGATATCAGCAGGAGGGGTGTGGAAGAAGAAAAAGACACTTGCACAGTGCTGAGAATACAACTCACACTTACCCTAATTTCTGCCTCCAGATCTGTTATGATTTGGCTGTTACTCTGTGGACCACGCTGACCCCATTCTATTGCTAAAGCATTCTATGGTCTTTCCTGTCTCATGGTCTTTGCCCTGGATATTTCCTGTCTGAAATTCTCCTCTCTTGGCTCCTTTCATCCTTGAAGTTGGCTTCTCATCGGATAAGCATTCCAAGGTCCCAGAGAGGCCTTTGTAGATTGTCCTATCATAGGCTTAGCTCATTCCTATCTACTTTCTCCAGCAGATACTTCTGTTTTTCCCTTCTCAGGAGCCTGGCGTCCTTTATTCAGCACTATGCAAACCAGTTCCACACTATTCAAGGCATGGGACTAGTGTTGGCCTCAGCCATGATGGTGAGCCGTACTTTTTGTGTAGGACCTAAACATTAACCAGACCATCTTATAGGCAATTCTGAGTCCTAATTTTGTTAAAATCTACAATGACAACCCACACAGCTAACCTGCATCTTGATGTTTCACTTTGAATTTCTTTGCAGTTGGGGGATTTGCTCCCTGGAATACTTCCCCCAGCCTGCCCCCAGAGCAGTGCCCTGACTGCTTCCACCTTGTGTTCTCGTAAGCAAGTGCTGTAAGAACTCAGCCTGTGTCATCCGCAAAAAGAATGCTAAGCATTCACGTTTACTCTTCAGACTTCTTTCGGAACTTGAAGCTACCTCGTATACAATTACCCCTACTTGACGGATTAATGCGCTGACACCCAGGTGATTAATTCTGCCCCAGATCATAAAACTGAAGTGGAAATTGACCCTAGCTCTTCTTCTAAAAAAAAAAAAAAATCCCTCTTTCTATTATACTACAAGCCCGGGAGAGGTGACTTCTTCTGCTATGATACTGAATCTAAGGTCATTGGTTAAAGTATTTTCACATGCTCTCCCCGAGAAACAAAAATAAAATAGCAAACCAAACAAACACCAGCAACTGCTAAAACACCACGCAAAAGACTCCGAGAACTTTGTTTTCCAAGAGCCTCGCAGAACCATCTCTGTCTAGCCTGCCAAGGGAGCTCAAACATTTCTCAATATGCGGCGATTGCAACACGGATTTTGCTTGGAACGCTCCGCATTTGGCAGCAGAGCTACAACTCGAACAGTCAAGAACAAAGCTGCAAGCTTGTGTGAAGCTTTGCTTTACTTGGCTAAAGACAACCAGTTACAAAGGTGCATCCTCCCTTAACCCTTTCTGGGTACCAAGAAGCTCTTGAAAAATGGAAAGAAATTCCTGCGGTAGTGTCTTTGTTACTTCTGACTTGAGAGTTATAGGGAGGTGTGCCATTGTGTTTGTGCCATTGTGTGTATTTTGCCGACATCTCTGTTCTCGTCCCTGTTCCTTTGCTCCAGTAGCTCTCAGTCAGGATGTTGGGCAATTTCCCATTGGACTTTAGCTTCAGAGGAAAGAGAAAAGCAAGAGAAGGAGAAAGAAGTAAAAACTTTTGGAAGACTAAGCAGTGCTCTCAACCATCGAGACATCTCTCTAGCCCCTACAAGAGAAGAGAGACAACAGACAACATCATCGAGGTTTTTGCCCTGACTTCTGCTGGGAGTCAGTGTGCTGACCTCATCTTCAGATTGATTTCCCTATCTCAGTCAAATGATTGCTCTCAGCTTCCATTTGCATGATGCTACTTCTAACCCTTTTGTTTCGTAGCCCCGAGGACTGCCATAGAAATCTCTGTGCTTGTATAGATTTTTCTTTGGATTAGGGAGAGGTGAATTTAAAAATTGTCATATGCTATTTGTTGGCTTCTTGGAAAACTTCAAGAATTAATCAAAATCTGTCATTTCCCTACCCTAATTTTATGTAAACAACTCATATATTAAGAAAAAGAAAACCTCTCATATTTCTAATTCATTTTATCTCCTCAAAAGACTAATTATTATCTGAGACTCTTTTCAGTTTCCTAAATAAGAATTGCCAAATTCCCCATGTTTAAGATGCACCTCATATTTTTTCTAGGATTAAACTCTTACCACATTTGGATGTACGCAGTAAATCTGTGTCCAGACACTTTCAACATTTTCTTCAACTGGGACAAATGTCTTCCTGTTCCGATAATGAGTTTATATTGATTCAATCTACATTCCATTTTGTATAATCCTTAGCAAACTAATTTCTCATTTCAATTTCCATTTCACAACTCCAGTCCTCTTGCTACTCTTCACAGAGGTCCAGCAAGTACCCTGTAGGACCCATCCTGCTGACACATTGTGAGAGAAATACTTTGAGTCAGTTTGATGATATTTTCCCTTTGGGAGAGAAGTGTACTAGACCGCAGGATGTGGTGGGTGGGTCAGGGTCAGCCTACTCAGTATCTAGGGCTCTGTGTGAAAAGTTGACCCATCCCGTCAGTGCCCACTCACAGTGAGCTCTCCACGAGGAGAGGAGGATTTACTGGCCACAGTTCATCTCAATATACTCTATTTCCAAAATGCTCCGGAAAGTGGGACGGTTCTATTACAGGTGTGATCAGGGCACACACACACACACACACACACACACACACACACACACATACACACACAGAAACTCTGATGTTTTATGGGGACCCATGCCAGAGGCTTCGGGTGTCACGGGTCTCGTTTTAGTTCAGATCTGGGAGTCTGCCTTCCTCAATGAACCACATACAACACCTTCATTGTATACTCCCTGATCAGCAGCCTCGCTTTCAAGGCTTCCAGACATGTGTCATTTTCACCGACTATTTAGTAGCACACAACCGCCTGAAGTGGGAAGACCGGAATGTTAGGCATGTCTCACCGAGGAGTAGAGTTCTTATTTTGTAAGAAATGATTCAACCGTTCATGGAAACATCTACGTCCCAGTCCTATTCTTAAAAATAAATAAATATCAGGAGTTTCCCCTGTGCGAGAGGCACACGGAAGACTCAGGTTATTCATTTCCATGAAGTCACTCACAGCAGGCCTGTCTGGAAAAACACTTTCATCTCCTGCAAAGAGAAGGGGGAGGGAACAGACTATTGAGACGCCTTAAAGACCAGGACTTTAAAAATGCATGGTCAATGGGGAAAAGCAACCTTTCAGTCAGGTGAATTTCAACCAAACCCAGGTCAGTTGCTATACCTCAGTTGAATGCAGACTGTATGCAAACCATAGAAGTACAGACTTGCAGAGGAGACATCTCTATAGCTAGTCCAAAGAGCTGCTCAGAACCAGGCTTATCGTATGTAGCCCCAATGTCCTAACCTGGGCAGCTAGAACACTTGGGCTCCATAGTGCTCTGTCTAGAGAGCAGCTCTGAGCTCATCCACTTTGCTGAGTCAGTGTACTTTAATTTATTCAGCACACCTATTAAGTACCCACTATAAGCTATTCCTTCCTAATCCCTCGCAAAATATTGATGTCAGCTTCTCAGTGAAGCTCGTTTTGGTTATTCTATCTAAACATAGAAGAATGCACACACACCATCCATTCTTCTGAGGCCATCCAATTATTAAACATACTGAATTCTAGACTAATTTGGATGGTTTGGTATCTTCTAATATACTATGGGCTCTAAAATGCCAGGAATTCGTGGTCTCATTTATTGTTATTGTGGTCAACTTCACACACTGTTATACTACTTGACACAGAGCAGAAGTTCAGCAGGCACTTGCTGACTGACCAACTCAATGTCGCTGTTGCCATGGCTTCTCTCAGTCTCTTCTTCGAGCACTGGTGTATTTATCATCCATCTAAAGTCATTATCTGTGGATAGCACCCGAGGGCCGAACTCTCTGTGGAGAGATACAAATGTGTGTCTAACAGTTTAAACAGTTAAACAGTTTAGTCACTCTCTGACTTTTCCCTGAGCCAGGACGCTCTCCGATAAATGGCGTAAACCTACTGAAGTTCAATGACTGAGAACTCAGTTGTAGGGATGGTTTCCTGTGGGCTGAAATCAGGGCACAAATCTCGTGTCACCAAAATGTACTTCTTCTTGCTCCCCAACAAAGCTCTGTTTATCTTTTGCCTGTGTTCTTGGGACTTCTTAGTATGAGGCAATCAGGGTTGGCCTAAAAGGAATTGAAAGGAAGCAGCCTCTTCTAAAGCATCACTTACAAAACTGTTGTTTTGAAAGCATTCTTACCCAGACTAGGTAAGAATGAAAGAATCCTAACTTTTCCACTCCTATTGCCAACACGGACACACATTGACATAGGCTCTACATTTGAGAATAGTATGGTTACATCATAGGAACTAAGTGTAGTGTCTTGTCTGGGGTGGGGTCCCTGATGGTTAGTTTTTTTGTCAGTTCAGGTGGGATCATCTGGGAAGAGGGAAATTCAAATGAGAGAATACCTCCATTCAACTGGGCTGTAAGGCGCTTTAATGATTAATGATTGAAATGGGATGGGCTCAACTTCTGTGGATGGTATCATGCCTGGGCAGGTGGCCTTGGGTTATATAAAAAAGCAGGATGAGCGAGCTGGGGGAGCAAGCCAGGAAGGAGTGCTTCTGTATGGTCTCTCAGTTCCTGCTTCCAGGTTCCTGCCTTGAGTTCCTGTCTTGACTTCTTTTCAGGACAGACTGTGATTGGGTTGCATAAGTCAAATTCACCCTTTCCTCACCAAGATGATATTGGTCATGGTGTTTTATCACAGCAAGAGAAAGAAAACTAGGACAGGATTCTGAAATGAAAGTTGAAGATTGTTTTCAATAGGGAAAAGAAAGAGGAAAGGCATTCCCTATCTTGAGAGCATTGTTTTCCGGTTGCTCGGTCATTGAGCATTCTCTGTCGCCCCTCCTTTACTTTATATATCAGGAATTACTTCATTGTAGAGACGGTAATCCATAAAAGTATTTTTGGATCTATCTATACTTCTTCTGTACTCCTCTAACTTTAATTAAGGCATCACTGTTTTGTACTTAGATTGTTGAAACCACCTTCAAGTCAGTCGACTTCTCCAGAATCTCCATTTCCATGTATTCTGTCCCAATCAAATGAGATTTTTTCACAAAATGCCTTACCTTTGTTTCTTATCTCTCTGTGTCTGTGTTTGTGTCTGTCTCTTTCTCCCTCCTTCCCTCCCTCCTTCCCTCTCTCCTCCTTTTCTTCCCTCTCTCCCTTTCTACCTGTCATGGTTAGGAGACTCACTGATGCTAATGAACTGAACTACTGCTATTCCCTAAAGGTGCAGCAGCTGAGCTTTTCCATTTCTACTGTTTTGCTCACACAAATACTTTTGCCTGGAAACATCTTTCCTTGGTTCTCTGTATAGTAGATTCTTTTGACCTTAACTAGTCAGCACATGGTTTTGTGCGTCATTTTCCCTTGATTCTCGCAGTGCTGAGTTAGGCATCCCACACACGCTTTCTCTAGTGAGAGCTGTCTAGCTGTTCCACTCTCTACCTATCCCCAAGGAGACCTGTTTTATCTCTGGCCTCTTCAGCAGTGCTTGCATACAACAGGCACTGTTGTGATTGTGTGTAAGTGATTACCAAGAAATAAATGCAGTGTTGACTTATAATGCATCATCATTACTAAGCAAGCACACTGTAAAGAAGGTAAATACAAGTGTGACACCAGAAAGTGCCGACCAGGGAATGGTAGGATCAGATACCAAGTATATAGGAGCTGTCTAGGAGCGCATCTCTCTGCAGCTTTGTGGATTTTACTTGTGGAAAAGAATCCTGCATCATTGCCACATAGATTTCCCTTGGTACTTCTTTCTGAAAATGGTGAGTGTGTATGAGTGTGTAAATGTGTGAGAGCATGTATGGGTGAGGGTGTGCATCTATGTGTGTATGCAAACATGTGTATCGTGTATATGCGTGCTAGTGTGTGTACATCTATTTGTGGGTCCAAGTATGTGAGTGTGTGAGAATGTGTGTGAGTGTGTGTGAATATATGTGTGTGTATGTGTAAATGTGTATGTGTGATGTATGTACATGTATGCGGATACATGCATGTAAATGTACATGTGAGTATATGTGTTATGTGTGTGCATGTATGTGGGAATGTGTAAGTCTGTGTATGTGTGTACATTATGCATGTGTATGTATGTGTATGCATGTGTATATGTGTGTGCATACATGTATGAGTATCTCCTTTGTGTATATGCATGTATGTACAAGTGTGTATATGAATGTGCATATGTGTATATGTGTATGCATGTCTGTGTATGTGTGTATGCATGCATGTATGGGTGAGTGTGTGTTATGTGTGGGCATGTATATGGGAATGTGTGTGTATATGTGTGTGCATGTATGTGTATGCTTGTGTATAAGTGAGTGCATGCATGTTTGAGTATGTCCCATGTGTAGGTGCATTTATATGTGAGTGCGTGTGTTTGATAATGGAAAATAGGATACTAAGTGTCCAAATATGTGATCAAATGGGGACAAATGACTTTGCTAGAGATTACTTTTATAGCACCAGAAAAAGATAAGGTTCAAAATTATGCTTTTTCAAACCTGCTAATAAAAATTAGATAGTTGTAGTAAGAACGTCTATCATTATGAATCATTTTCTCTTTGTGGCTGTTTCCATGCATAAGCCTTAGCATTGCTTGTGGGTTGGTGGTCAGTTTACCACATTTCAAGAAAACATGCAAACACATTCCTCAGCGCTGATGAGGAGGACCACACATTTCAGACACTAAATACAGGGAGGAAACCCTCCTCTCAGTGCTAGTGTCTGGCACTCACGGAAAGCTGGCACTCACTCACTGACATCCAGATCACTATAACGACACCACACATGGTTCATTAATGTTCTTCGTGTTTTGACTGCACGCTCAAGTACGTCTTCATCATTTAGAGGAGACAAGAATATGCCACCAACAGAGGAAAGTTAGCTGAGATAAACAAGAAGCTTATCTTACAGGAATCAGTCATACTTAATCATTTTAATATCCTATTTAATACAAAAACTTTTGCCTCAATAGAAAAGGGCCCATGTGGTGAGCTATTGAGAAATCAGGGAAACAAACATTCCAGGAATGTATATATTTATATACTATGATGTGTTCTTTGGAATATTCCTAATGAGGCACGATTGTTAGAATATATCTAGCACCATCCCAGGCAGACACCATGGGTGGGCTCAGGCCGAGCAACAGGAAAAGCACACCCTCTGAAAACCACAAGGACAGCCGGGGCCCAAACCCAAATGGCAGCTATTAAGTGGAGGGCAGAGAGAGGTGACTGAATTATTAATCTCCACAGGCCTCATCTCCTCAGATAATGGCCACATTCACCAGCGTGGTTCTGAACACAGTCATGTATTGTGGGGGTCTCCACGCTCATGAAAGGCCGCTTCATCTTTCAGTCTTCCCTGAGGTAGAATATTCCAGGCTTTCTGAGAATTCCACCCAGTACATTGTTCCTTATCTCATTGTAGGACATGGCAGACAAGGATGCCCTTTCTGGGACATGGGGCAATCTCATCTCATTTAACCCATTTGTCCTGGTTGGGCAACTTCTCAATTGTTGTGTGTTTCTCCTTAGTATAGAAAACACACAGAACGTGAATCAGCCTAAAGATAAAAAATCTGTTGCTCGAGTTTGGTGACATACACAAATATTATGCAAAGCAGTCAATCCACCAGAAGGATTTTCATGTCTTACTCTCAAGGAACACATTGACTATGTAGATAGAGGCAAAAAAAAAAAAGTGTCTTATTATCCTAGAAAGCTCACTATGTCATGTTCAGAGAATTACTTCCATAGACTCACCAAACCTTTGTAAATCTCTTTTAAAAGGTTTAAGGTTAACTAAAATAAAAAGGATTTTAAAACTGACTTAGTTAAATGAGAGAACACATAGCCTTGTACATTTTGCAGTCATAAATAAAGCATACCTATTTTTTAGAAAATGTTAGGAATGATTTATAAATGCGTGGTGCTTTGTTTTATGAAAGCCACGTACATTCTAGATTTCTCTTGCTCTTCAAAACTTAATCTAAGTGCAGTGCTATAATAAAATAGAATTAAATAGGGAAAATGTGAAGAAATGACAAACTATGTGGACATATAAGGTGTCACCTTCTGCATCATGAACAGGCATATATGGAAACCCGAGAGCTATATGTTTTTATGTTTAAATTAGCTCTGTGCAGTTTGTCTCAGTTTGGAAGCGAAATGCATGGTCAGTGGTTTTGTAGCTTTTTGTGGACTTTGGAGTAGGGGACTCAACCTTCTGACATAGCTTGGCAAAGGTCAGGCTGAGTCCACTTGAAATTTCTCAAATCTTTTATCAAAACTGGAAGCTTCCTCCTCCTCCCCACCGTCGCCACACAGGAGGAGCACTGAACAGTAATTTATGCACTCCCGTACCTTGCCCACTCGACCAACTCAAAGAAAGCAAAGCGCTTGCAGCATTTATGGAGTAAACAATTCATCAGAGTATGGGATAATGAAGGGGGGAAGTTTAGTGGACATGAGCAGCAAAGTATCAGGGAATAATGATATTCCGCTTATCAGTGTCTGAAAAAGGTTTACACTGTACCTGTTTTAATTCCTGCCCTAAGACAAAGCACTTAAAGATGGGCACTTGCCTAAAGTCCTGACATCTTCCAACTGGGAGTGAGCTCTGTCTTTTACTGTGCATGACAGACCAATTTGCATCACTCTGAACATTCTTCAACAATGCTTGCGACCATTCACTTGTTTTCTTCAGTAATAGGGAAAGAGTGGGAGACTGCAGGTGAACGGGGCCAAATTCCTAGGATTTGCCACAGACGAGCGTCTTCCTTCCTGTATTTGTCTAAGCCTGGACTTCCCGGAGTACCGGCTCAGAAATGTGTGGAAAGCAGAGCTGCTGTCTGGAATCACACACAGGGGGACGCTCCACGCCCCCTTCCTCCAGTCTAGTGCTTCTCAGCCTTCCCGAAGCTGTGACCTTAATACATGGCATGGTTACCCCATCCATAAAATCATTTTCCTTACTACTTTATAGCAGTGTTTTGTCACTGTTATTATCATAATGTAAAGGTTTGTGTTCTCAGATGGTCTTAGGTGACTCCATGAAAGGCTTGGGAACCCTTGATGGGTTCTAATCTCTGCCCAGGACTCGTTTAAATAGCTAGTCTTTGGATGCCGAGAAAGACGTGGTTAGTGTAGAACATGTGAGGTCAGAGTTAGCCATGTTAGGTGACTGAGAAGGTAGACACACTCATGCGTGTGGGGATAGGCAAGAGCCGGTGAATGGATTTGCAGCTATCAACGGGAGGATGGGGACACCCATTTATGCAGTTTTCCATCTTTCTTTAAGATGATGCCTCGTGGCATCCTTTCGGAGCACTGGATAAGGAACATCCTGCTGGCATCTGTGTAAGGCATGCACGATAAAGCAGGCTCTGTGTACCCAACAGCCAATCCTAAAACTTAATAAAAGAATCCATCCGGTGAAGGGGAATCTCATTGTGCAAAGTCTTTTCACCTGTCCAATCTTGATGACTGGCCATTAGCAAGAAGGGCAGTTATTGGCAGATTATACATATTATAGAAGACAGAAGGAAAAACTCGCTGGAAACCATCAGGGACAAAAGTAGCCAAGGCGCCTCACAGAGGTTTCACACACTTGCACTGTGACTTGCTAGAGAAGTATTTTTTTGTCGGAGGTAAGTTAGGACAGAAGGAAACATCACAGATGTCCTAGGCTTGACCAAACACAGCTCCTAATTTGCACCTACAGTTTCATGTCTGGGCCAGCATTTTGTTTCTATTTGATAATGTTGTGTGCTTGCACAGAAGCCTGAAGCGTGATAAGATGTCTTTGTCCCATAAATGAATGACTCGGAATTACATGTTAGGGAGTGATGAGTAAGCACACGCCTACATAGCAAATCCAGCCATTGGAAGATGCACACTGTTTAGAAAATAACCTCCCAAGAATGTATAATATGAACAGTTGTATGGGCAGATGAACGTTGCCAGACATGAGGCGTCTACTTTATTGAAAGGGGGACATTTATGTGGTAAGCATGTTTTGCAAAGCACTAAGTTTTCCGAGACCATCAACTTTAAAAGGAAGTATGTAAAATAATAACAAGCTAATATTAAATGAATGTATTATTTTTTTCTATGAATTCTGGAACATATTCCTGGAGGTCTTGTCTTGTCTGTCCCTTGGTTCCTGTTTCCATGCAACATGACATGCAACTGTGTGTCATGCATGTTCTCTGTGACTTTGACTCTTTCGCCTGTGAGGACTCACTTCAGTCTGCTAAGGCTTGGCCCATCAGGGTAGCAAACTCAAAATGGGTCATTCCTAAAGACAAATTCTGAGTTTAGAGAAAGCAAATTTGCCTGACACTGTGACCCTTTTGTACGCATGAAATGATATAATTTGACCAGAAGATGGCAGCATTTGGAAAGGAAAAAAAAATAAACAAGCACCCAAAAGGCAAGGCGCTGCGTTTTAAGTTAGTGGGGTGGGAAGGAATTAAATGTGTTAGAATTTCCACAAAAACATAGTGCTAAAGGGCAGCACTATGACTGTGAACTCTAAAATACTTAATTAGACAAAACACAGTTTTAACAAGACGTCAAAATGGTTCTTTGGTAGAAAGTAGCCGCACATACATCTTACAAATATTATTTTACTGATTTCTGGACATTTAAAAGCTATGTATTCTTCTTAAGCCTGTTCTAAGATCAGCCATCTGATTGTTGCATTTGTTTTATTTTCAACAATACTGAACGTCTCTCACCATCCTGAGACAGCAACAGAATGCTCTTATGTACCCGAGTCTTATAACTTTAATTTAAAAAATGCACGGGGCAGCTGATAACTCTAGTTTTTGCAATATTTTTTCCAGTCATACAGTGGATAGAATTACCCACAGTTCACTGCCATTTTGTCTCCTCTGTGAAACTGAGAGACAAACTAGGAAAATAATGATGAAAATTACAGGCACTGAGGGGAACAGTAATGAAAAATTGAAATAGTTTTAAGTTGTATGCTTCTTGGTTTTAAATACATGCAGTCATGATTTTCTGGCTTCAAGACAATGTTTTTTTTTTTTATTATCTGTCTGTCTGTCTGTCTATCATCTATTCATTCATTCACTTTACATCCCAATCACAGCACTTTCCTCCTGCCAGTCCCCTTCTCACAAACCCCTCCTTCTCCCTCTCCTCCCCCTCACCTCTGAGAAGCAGGGCGGTCCCTCCAGTGGAACCAACCTACCCTGTCACCTCAAGTCACTACAGGACTAAGCACATCTCCAAAACAATATTTTAATGACAAATACTTGTAGGTATTCTGTAAGAAAATATTATAGTCAATATTCTATTATTTCAACAAGTTTAAGACAAATGTTCTTTACTCCTGAGTTTGAACATAGTATCCTAGGGCTGTTCCTCCTGCCCATGCTGCTGATAAGATTATCCATCTGAGCCAGCCTGACCTAATTCTCTCTTCTGCTGCTGATTTGGCCATTAGAGATTCAGTAAGGTACTTAGCATCTAGTGATCTCCCTGAAGCTTTCAGATCAGCACCCAAACTGAACCGGCCGTGAGCTATCTTCCTCATCTCTGTGCATGAGATCGCCTGACCAGGATGAGAGGAACATCATGAGCTCTCCTTAGCGCTTACAGAAATCAGACCCGACAACAGACAGACAAGCTGGGTGTGCTAATGCACACCTTTAAGCCCAGCTTTTAGGAAGGCAAAATGGGAGACTTTGCAAGTTGGAGACCAACCTGGGGTACATTCTGGGCTGTGGTGCAGCTCGGAGGTACAAGGCTTGCTTAGCATGAGTAATGCCTTGGGTTTGATCCCTACCTACTACTGCCCTTTCCATCAGTCTAGGCAAACCAATGAACAATTGTAGTTATTATCCCTGGAGTAATACTATGATCTGTTTTAAACCAGGCATCATATGTGTGTTTTATTGTATTAATATTTGGTATGTGTAACAGGGTCGGGTGTAAGTCATCATACAAATGGTGCTGAAATAGTTTGACATGTCACCTGATAACTATGTGCTCTGACACTATTTTTAAAGAAACTTCTTTCATTATTTTTTTTACCTCTTCTGGCAATTATAAATCATCATACATCTTTGGAATGACTGCATTTATTTTTTACTTCTGGTTTTATACAGTTTTAGGAATGCCAAAAGGACAGCATTATGACCTTGAGGTTTTAATACCCCCTCCCAAGTGTCCTAGACCATTGATGGTATCGTTGAGGTAATGCGTTCCTGGTGCTCATATTACAGTTCAGGACAGATCTGTGCAAGATGAAAATTGTGCCCAAGCCTGAAGAATGACAGGTTCAATATGGAAATGAATTGTGATGTGGATTGAATCGCAGAACTTGAAAACATAGGTGGAGGGAATGTCCCCCTTCAAAGACACAATAGAGTCAAGAATCAGTGTTAGGGTATAGTCCAGGGGTAGAGTACTTGGCGATCAGGAAGGTGGGCATATGTTCAGTCTCTAGTGTGAATAGAACAGTTTGTGGCAGAGGAAATTCAGTTTTTAGAGTCAGTGAATGAAGCCCGGTAGTACACGGACGGCTACATCCATTTTTTAATTTTTATTTTTTATTTTTTTGTGCTGGCCAGAAATGTAGCTCTGTGGTGGGAAGCTCCAGGCCCCAGGCTCATTTCTCAGTGCAGGGAAGAAAAAGAGGAATTCAGAAGATCTGGGAAAGAATGGCTTTGAAGTAAGAGCTAAAATATCAAATCAAATCAACTCTTGCCCTAACAAGAGTTTGTAGGGTACCAGTCCTCATTCCAAGGCTGACGGGAGGAACTTAAGAGGGAAAACGATAGACAAAGAAGGCCCAGTGAATGGTGAATGCCCCTTGCAGTGGGAGGAACACAGGGCCATTTTTGATTTGAGCCATAGGTAGTAATGAGCCAAAGGAAGCAACTCTGTTGATCCCAGTTGGAGTCTGGGGTCTGGCCGGAAAACACAATGTCGCGCGTTTGTCATGGACTACAGTTGGATCACAGGAGACAGTGATCTATCCACAAAAACTAAACCAAACTATGGCCAGACCTCAGACAGGAGTCGCTAAGAGTGTCATATAGTCCCTGTGGCTGTACTAGAAGTGAGTGGCCTGCAAACACGGGTCTACAAAGGCCACATTAAGAGAACTACAGATGAGGTCACTAATGTCATTCCTAATTGCCCCAGGCATAGTCATCCTGCTTAGTTGCCCTGAACATTTCCTGGAACTGGTTTGCTTGATTAGTAAAGCGCAGTAAACAATATGGCATTAAAGCCTCACAGTACCTGGTTGGTCTCGCTAAGATTGCTCACTCTTGTGGGAGAGGAGTGCTAGGTCTGAGGGACATTCAGCCGCCTCACAGAGAGGTACAAGTGGTACCTGGGTCAGCCATTTTGGAAACAGATGCTCTATATCAGTGGTTGTCAACCTACTTAATACTGTGATGCTTTAATACAGTTCAGCATATTGTAGTGGCCCCAATAAAATCATTTTCATTGCTATTTCATAACTGTAATTTTGCTACTGTTATGAATTCAATCATAATTAGTAAATATCTGTATTGTCTGTTGGTCTTAGGTAATCCCTGTGAAAGTGACCCTTTCCAAAGGGGTCATAGGTTAAGAACTACTGCTCTAGATAACCTGGTATCTGAATGCAACCTCCTGAGGGACTCTACCCTAGAATTAACTGTCTGAACAATATGCTCCCCAGTTCCTCAATCTGCAAACCAGGACAAATAGATGAATAATGACTCTCTAGGCCATCAAATTAATATTAAAGATTTGTATGATTGCTACGTAATCAAAACAGACTTCATTACCAGGAACTCAGTCCCTCTTTAAGACACCAAACAAACTAAAGCCTTCAAAAGTGACAAAATGTGGCAGCAGATGGATGCTGATGGACCAGAGGAGAGTACCAGTAACCAAGGAAACAGTGTGATGGGGACCATTACACTTGTTTGCTACAAGCTTAAAGAACACTGAATCCAGCACTGCTTAACAAAGCAAACCCTTTTGGGATCATGGTAAAAGCTTAGCAACACTGTTGCCTGTAGTGAGCTACAAAGTATAGGAAATGTACCCAGCCAGCTTAGTGACATAGCCAAGGGGCTTTCCAGAAGAGCCAACTGAATGTTCAGCAAAACTTACTATCATTTGTATTAAAAATGAAATGCAAGAGGTAAACTATAGTGGGAGTTCTTCAACTCTTCCTTCTGGGACATTTAATTCCTGAGGCATCTTTATAAGGTTGTAGGTATATGATCGGCATACAAACTAATTTACTAGTAATAGTTCATAAAGTCTTTAAAAAATACAATAGATTTGTGCTTACTTTGGCAGCACATATAATAAAAAAATAATAGTTTGTCATTCATGTAATAGCATTTGTTAAAGAAGGAAGTAATTTGCGTATTAATGATTAGATAGGCGTGCCTTTGCTTTTATACAAAGAATTAGGGAACACTTGATGAATATTTGATACTGCAGGACACAGAGTGTCTTTAAAACTTTTCAGAGTTCTGTGTGTGTGCATGTACGTGTGTGTGTGTGTGTGTGTGTGTATTGTGCGGTTTGTGCATATGTGCACATGTGTGAGTATGCATGGGTATTTGAGCCCCATGCAAACATGCTGAGACCATCATGATAACTGATATCATATGAAAGATATGTTACCTTTCCTGTTTCCCTCTGCAGTATTCCTACAAGATGGAGTCTCTTTCCTTGCTTTTCAGTTATGCTGGTGGTCAGTGAGCCTCAGAGAGTAATTTTTCTGTCTCTGGTTTCTACATCAGTGTTGGCATTATAGGCATGTGACCCCAACAGCTCTTTACACAGGTACTGGTGATCTGAACCCAGCTCCTCATGTCTGCAGAGTAAATGCTCTTACCCACTGACTAATTTCCCCAACCTAATATTTTTATTTCTAATCATCAATGGTGGTATTCATTGCTTAGCATGAGTATGGAGCTAAGAAATGAAAGACATATGTTTAAGGCCATTTCAGAAATTCTTAGAAATTCTGCTCTAATCCAAAACCAATCTTCATTTAAGATTAAAAAAAATAAAACAAAACAAAACTCAAGCAAACAACTCATACAGCAATTTTTTAAATCAGTCTAACATAATGTAATCCAAACATATGGTGATTTGAAACTTACATGCTGAGAAATGACAGGAAAAAAAAGTTTAGTCCTTGCTCTCTGATAGCTAACTGACATGTTTCTGTATAAACACACAGTTTTTTATGGACAGTTAGAACGCTAAAGATTTAACAGTAGTCTAGATTCTAAAGCAAGGTGTTGCTGTGGTATCCCTTGGTTACATGGTATAATGTCATAGTCAGTGCACATGAGTTGCAGTGCACATGTGTGTTCAGAAGGCTGAAGTGGGTGCTGTGAAGTGTAACAGAGCCAAGTGATGCCCAAACCATTGTTTATTCATGATACACTTGATTCTGAATTTGCTCTTGGTTGATGTGCATTTGAGACCTTCTACTGCTGCCAAATTGTTTATGCCCCTCTACATTGGGCCTCTGCGCATGCCTGTGGGGATTATCTTGATTGGATTGAGGTGGACAAATCCACCCACTGTGCATGGAGTCAGTTCCTGGCTGAGATCAGGGAATGTGTTAGTGACAGAGGTGGGGAAGGAAAAGGCATCAGAGTCTCCATTCCTCTCTCCCCGCTTCTTCATTGAGAATACAATGTGATTAGCTGCCCATCTTCAAATCTTGATCTAGAAGAAACCCTTTCTTCTTTAAGTTGCTTTTGCCAGGATATTTTATCACAGCAACAGGAAATGTAACTATGATGTCATGTTATTTCAGCCTTGGTGAGAGTCCTGGAAGTCTAAGACTTAAGCGGGCTGTGAAGAAGATGATATAGGATGCTCAGAGTGACAGAAGATTTTAGTGATCACAGTTAACATAAGGTGGCATTCCTAGAGAATCAATAAGACATAACAGCTGGGTATCAGATGAAAAAAATCTTCGTTTATACATCTTTATCTCTCATGGCTATCCTTCCTAGAATTGTGTACCCTTGAAATTGGTATGTTGCAATATGAACCAACCAGTACCCCCAGAGCTCCCAGAGACTAAACCACCAACAAAAAGGAGTACACATGGAAGGACCCATATCCAGCTGCATATGTAGCAGAGGATGACCTTGTCAGACATCAATGAGAGGAGAGGGCCTTGGTCCTGTGAAGGCTCAATGCCCCAGTGTAGGGGAATTCCAGGGCAGGGAAGCCGGAGTGGGTGGGTTGGTGAGCAGGGTGAGGGAGGATGGGATAGGGGGTTTTGGAGGGGAAATGAGGAAAGGAGATAACATTTGAAATGTAAATAAAGAAAATATCAAGAAAATTGGTATGTTGCATTCTATGTACATCATCAGTTTCATGTACTCAATTATCATCACATTTTCTTTTCATTCTTGCTCCTGATCTTTGCTGTCCATCTTACCTAGTGACTCTACTCTTTCAGTTTCCCAGGGTGTGCGTTTTGGCTACCTACGAACACTATCAGTTTTACTTCCGGTCATGTGGCTGACCTGCATCTTCCTTGTTTCCCCATCCTTATCGTCCTTGACCTTGCTCTATGGCCTGAATTTGTAAGCCAATGTCCACCTGTCCTTCCCTTAGCTGTCTACAACAACATTCTCCAGACTTTGGATGAATTCTCCTACACTGCTTGTAGGATTCAAGTTCTTAAAGATTTAAAAAAAAAAGTTCTTTTTTTGTTTAAAGACTATCCCCACATGTCTATTAAAATAATGCTCTGCTTCCCCCTTTTGTCAGTATTTCTGTTTGCTCTGAAAGCCATTCCAGCTACATGCTTATAGCCACACACGTACCATATTTCAATGACACCAGGTTATTTATGATGCCCTTTGCAACTAGCTCTTGGTGGTTTTTACACCAGATTCTCTGCTTCCTCCGCATGAGAAATCTTGTGATTGTTCCATTGCTAGTTCCTCTTGGAAGTCTTAAGTAAAGGTTTGCCTAAGTAAATTTGAGAATAACATCCATTTGTTATGAATTGCAACCTGTTTTCAAAACCAAACGTTCAGGTAACTTTCGTTTGCGTCAGCCTACACAGTCGGGCTGGAGGCGAAAGCCATGGTGTGAGTATTGGTTGATATTCTGAAATTCCCTCCTCAGATCCCATGGCTGCATTCCATGGTGCAGGAGAATAGTGACTGCCAAAAGCTGCAGCTGCCTGCCCTGTTGGGAAATATCCTTGACCTGGAAAGACTACCTCATCCAAGGTTACATGATTTCCCAGGGGCTGCCAAGGACCAAAAATAGACTGGTGCAGGAATGGACAGCAACAGCCCTATGGCTTCAGTGTGTGACAAGCCTGAAGAGTCCCCCAAGTCCCAGAGCACTATCCCGAGACTGCTGCCCCCCAAGCCCCAGAATGCCGTGCCGACTTGGCTGAGGTTGCAGTCTAAAGCAGAGCAACTCAGCCTCCCTCCTGTCCACGCACATCTGTCTTAGGACAGTCATCAGTCGCCACCTCTAGGCAATTTATGGTCTTGGGGTTTGACTCCAAAGATTATGAACAAGCCTTGTGTTTATGGCAGCAGCTCATGCATAGATTACATATCTTGATAGCTTTTGGAGAAAAAAAAATAGCTTGCTCTTGTAACAGTAGTAGTACTAGAGTTCAACTACATCAGAAATTAAAAGGGCATTTGCTTAATTAAAGATATTGGATGATTTCATACATAGATTGATTATATAGGCCTATCCATGGCTAATAATTTGATCTTTTATCTTTTGATAAAGATAATACATTCAATTACCTTAGGCAATTACCTTAATTACCTTAAAAATGAAGCAGTATTAGTAAAAACCTTTCCTTTGACAAACATGCTATTTTTGTTCTATATAACTATCTGAGAAATATTTAAAATGAAAATAAAATAGAGAGCTTCCTACCATAGTAATATCTAATGATATATTTAATACACAGAAAGCTATAAATATGTTACCAGTGGGGGAATTATCACACCATTCTGGTGTATGCTCTAAATATCAAATACAAAATTAAATACTTGGTTAACATTTACTTGTGCAATCATTTTAAATCAAGATTTTATTTGTTCTGAGGTCTACATTTTTGGGTGGATGTGATCAAGGTATTCTCTATACAAGCATAAAAAATTTCCGAGATTACAAGAGAAAAAAAAGAATTAAGAAATATTTTTTTAAACTCTGCTTTATTCCTTTATTTATACAAAGTACTAAGAAGTATCCAGAATTCTACCTAAAACTAGAGGTCAGAAGTGTTGACTTATTCAGAGCAGCAGCATAGACCGGGGTTAAGTGTGACCATTCTGATGTAGTGGGCGCTCTCATGTGTCGGACTGGTTATTGTCCCTCCAGGGTTTTTGGCTCAGTGGTCTAGGAAGCCAAGGGATGCATACAGTGTGCTGCCTGTAGGGAGCTTCCATGTCAGAGACTTCCAGAACTCACACAAAAATCTGTCTCTCCTGTTTGTTTAGTCTGAGCTTTAATGAAATTTGTGCTATGGATGGTTCAAAGGCCAATGCTTAAAAAAAGATTAAAATAAATCCTACTAGGGTAGAGGGAAGAAAGCCATGCTGTGCTGCACACGGTGCAAACAGCACTCAACTGTTGGTATGACTCTGCACGTCAGAACCTGAGAAAGGCTCATTTAGTAAATTACCATGGTCAAAACAGACTGGCATAGCACCCACAGGAAGTGTATCAAGCTGCCCATAGGACAGGGATAGTTGGTTTCATGGACATCAGTGGATTTTCTCTGAGGATACATTAACCTGGTGGATCTGAGTTGCAGCACCTTGCTAACACAGTGGGAACTCAGAAACACACCCATTAACAGCAGGGATAGAATCCAGCTACAGAGCACACAATATTGATTTGAAAACTGAGCACTTGGTATAGAAAATGCTCAGTAAAGATTAAGAGCAGCTCCAATCTTCTCTTCCCCCTGTCCCTTCTTCCCTTTTATCTCCTCTCTTCCCTTCCTCTTCCTCTTCCCTTCCTTCTCTTCTCTTCTCTTCTCTTCTCTTCTCTTCTCTTCTCTTCTCTTCTCTTCTCTTCTCTTCTCTTCTCTTCTCTCCTCTCTTCTCCTCTCCTCTCCTCTCCTCTCCTCTCCTCTCCTCTCCTCTCCTCTCCTCTCCTCTCCCCTCTCCCTCCCTCTACTCTATTCTCCTCTCTCCTCCCCTTCCCCTTCCCTCCCTTTCCCTCCTCTCCTCTCCCCTCCCCTCCCCTTTCCCCTCCCCTCCCCTCCCCTCTCCTCTCCTCTCCTCTCCTCTCCTCTCCTCTCCTCTCCTCTCCTCTCCTCTCCTCTCCTCTCCCCTCCTCTCCCCTCCTCTCCTCTCCTTTCCTACTCCTCTCTTCTTTCTCTCACACTTCTTTCAATAGACTTTTGAAATATTTTTCAGGTTGCTCTTGAATTTATCATGTACTCCACCCAGTCTTATCCCAGCAACTCTCCTGCCTCACTTTCTCCAGTGCTAGTACCACAGGCATGCACTATTATGAAGTCTGTGAAGGTCTCAGGGCACAACAAGGATAAATAGCATACAATTCCCTTCTTTCATACAATTGTATGATTTGAACTGTTCAGATTTACGACCTTCAGGACACTGAAATGCCTGGTAGATATTTTCCATTTTTTTATTTCCTCACTTAGAAATTGGGTATGTGGTAGACCCTGCCCACAGCGAGTCAAGAAGAACCACGGTGTCAGCTTTGTCTACTTGGTATTGAATATCCACATGGGATTGCTGGTTAAACATTTCAAAGAGCTTCCACTGTCTTGCAGAAGTAAGCAAAAGGACAAGAGTGGAAACATTTATCAACCTGTTGGCATCAGAGTAAAAAAATAATATGGGAAGATACTACATGTATATTTAGAAAGTGGGGACAAGAAGGTTGGCAAGAGAGGCAGAAAGGACTGCGAAGATGACTTAGAGGTCATTATTTCTGCTCAGTTTTGAGTGATGCTCCTGGTTGCTGTGATGTGGTACCTTGGTGGTTTGCCATTCCATAGCGCACAGAAATAACTGGATGCTGTTATTTCTCTTGGGTGAAAATATGAACTGTATTCAAGAACTCACATGGGCATGCAGGGCACCAACCTTTCTTATAAGAACATGTAGGGTACAGTTCATCCGACTTGGGCTGTAGAAATGACTCTGAAATGCTGTTTACTTGTGCATGTAAAATGCGTGCTTATTGTTTCTTGACCTAATAAAATCTATGCAGGCCATTTTATTTTCCATTTTGGGCCTTTCTTTTGGTTTGGGGGAGTTTTCCTTCTGACACCCAGACCAATGTCATCAAAGTAGAAAATGGAGAAATGCACCATTTTTAACCCCTGAAGTTCTTAAATGTTTGAATTCAAAGTTTGGTATGAAGGACCAGGATAATGAGGCACAAATTCAACTCAGTCTTGGCAGACAGAAACCCCTAGATCAATCCCTATAAGGAGGTGCTGGTGGAGGCAAGAAACACACTCCAAAACAACTATTCCTGTGTCACTTGGAAACCCACAGGAAACAGATGTCATTTCTTACAGCTCACACACAGAATAGAAGAATTTTGAATTGGCTTTTAAATATAAAAGCAATGACTGTGTGCTTTTCAAAGCCCTGCATTAATGAGCTACATATTTAATTTTATTTACAAATACAAACTATGTGAGTGGAATTCGTGATGCTTTTAAATTGTAGAATTCTAAGCAGCTCTTCATAATGATCAATGACTAATGTCATATTTAGGAAATAAATGTCTAGCTCTCTGTTGGAACGGTTTTTCTTTCAACAAAGCTCCAAATTTTGCTGTTTTTCTTTCTCATAAACAATAATGATTTTCACGGACATAGGCAAATATTTCTTTAAAATTCCACATGCTTTACATTATTGCTTTGCTATGTCAGAGCAGAATCGCCACATTAAAAAGCATGCACATCAAAGGCACTTTTATAAGATGATTACATTTTTTTCTGAAATTGTAAACTGTACTAATTCAAATTTCTTGATGTTTGAGATGACTAAATAATCTTTCTTTAAAAATATGTGTGTTGGCACCAGGGAGCCAGGAGACTTCACAGTCTTCTGTGCACAGCACACCAGGAGAGAGTGATCTCCCAGCAGTGCCTTCACTTCTGAGCACAGAGGTGAGATCTCCACCTTCTCTCTGGAGAGGACTAGCTAGGAGCACACAGGGCATAAAATCAGTGTAGCAGCTGGGATGGAAGTCTTCCTCCCAGAGAGAGAGAGATCGCCCAGCAGTACTTTCACTTTTGAGCTCAGAGGAGTAAGGATACAGGCTTATAGGCCAACAGGAGGAACAAACTCCAGCCAGAGACAACAATACCAACTAGCACCAGAGATAACCAATGGCGAAAGGCAAGCACAAGAACCCTACCAACAGAAACCAAGGCCACATGGCAATATTAGAACCCAGTTCTTCCACCACAGCAAGTCCCGGATACCCCAACACACCAGAAAAGCAAGAGTTGGATTTAAAATTGTATCTCATGATGCTGATAGAGGGCTTCAAGAAAGACTTAAATAACTCCCTTAAAGAAATACAGGAGAGCATCAGTCACCAGGTAAAAGCTCTTAAAGAGGAAACACAAAAATCCCTTAAAGAAATACAGGAGATTATGGGTCAACAGGCAGAAGCCCTTAAAGAAGAAACACAAAGATCCCTTAAAGAATTACAGGAAAACACAAACAATCAAGTGAAGGAGCTGAACAAAACCATCCAGGATCTAAAAGTGGAACTAGAAACAATAAAGAAATCACAAAGTGAGACATCTCTGGAGATAGAAAACCTTGGAAAGAATTCAGGAGTCATAGATGCAAGCATCAATAATAGAAAAAAGAAATAGAAGAAAGAACCTCAGGTGCTGAAGATACCAAAGAAAAATTGACTCAACAGTCAAAGGAAATGCAAAATGCATAAAGCTGGTAATCCAAAACATCCAGGAACTCCAGGTGAGAAGACCAAACCTAACGATTTTAGGTATAGATGAGAGTAAGGATTTACATCTTAAAGGTCCAGTAAATATCTTCAGCAAAGTTGTAGAAGAAAACTTTCCTAACCTAGAGAAAGAGATGCCCATGAACATACAAGAAGCCTTCCAAACTCCAAACAGATTGGACCAGAACAGAAAGTCCTCCTGGCACATAATAATCAAACACCAAATTCATTAAACAAAGAATATTAAAAGCAGTAAGGGAAAATGGGCAAGTAACTTATAAAGGCAGACCTATCAGAATTACACCAGACTTCTTACCAGACTCGATGAAAGCTAGAAGATCCTAAGCAGATCTCATACAGACCCTAAGAGAACACAAATGTCAGCCCAGGCTACTATACCCAGCAAAACTCTCAATCATCATTGATGGAGAAACCAAGATATTCTATGATAAAACCAAATTTACACAATATCTATACACAAATCCAGCCTTACAAAGGATAATTGACAGAAAATGCCAACACAAGGAGGGAAACTACACCCTAGAAAAAGCAAGAAAGTAATCTTCTTCCAACAAACCCAAAAGAAGAAACCTACACAAACATAAAAATAACATCAAAAATAACAGGAAGCAACAATCACTATTCCTTAATATCTCTTAACAACAATGGACTAAACTCCCCAATAAAAAGACATAAACTAATGAAATATTTCTCATGTAAATCTTCAATTCTATCAGAAAATGTTTGTAATTCTCCTTTTAATTAATTTAGTAATGCTTTTTATGTCTACCATTTTTCTGCATTATTTTTATGATCATCTTCAATTTTAATATATTTTTCTATATTGTTCCTCTATTTTATCAGAAATGTTTTCAATGTAAATCTTTGATTTTATCACAAATGTTTCTAATTGCACTTTCAATTAATGTAGAAAGAGTTTTTATATCTACCATTTTATATGTAAAATTTTCCATGAAATAGTAAATTTTAACGTGTTTTTCTATATATTTATTGAATTTTACCAGAAATACTTTCCACGAAAATCTTCAATTTTATCTGAAAATGTTTATAATTCCACCTTCATCAACTTAGAATTATCTTTATGCCTATCATCATTTTATCTATATAGTTTCCATGATAATCTTTAATTTTAACATGTTTTTCTATATATTTTTTCAATTTTATCAGAAATCTTTTCCATGTAATTCTTCAAGTTTGTCAGAAAATGTTTATAATTCCACTTTCAATCAACTTAGGTATACTTTTATGCCTACCATTATTATATCTATATAAAGTTTTCCATGATAATCTTCAATTCTAAGATGTTTTTCTATATTTTCTACAATTTTAAAAGAAATATTTTCCACATAAATCTTCAATTCTATCATAAAATGTTTCTATTCTATATTTCAATTAATTTAGCAATATTTAACATGTCTACCACTTTACTTTTAATTTTCCATGAAAATTATCAATTTTATCATGTTTATCTATAATATTTTCCATGTAAATCTTTAATTTTATCATAAAGTGTTTTCACGTCCCTTTTCAATAAGTTTTTTTTATTAAAAAATATGTGTGTCAGGAGATGAAATGATTCAGCAAGCAAAGACTCCTTATTGAGCCTGGTGACCTGAGCTTGATTCTCAGAGCCTCATGGGAGGAGGGAACTCACTCCTGACAGTTGGTCTTTAACCTTTGCATGTTTACCTGAGCACACACACTCCCATGTGCAAGTGAGTTCACATGCACGCATGCATACACACACACACACACACACACACACACACACACACACGCTATTTTCTAAGTGTACAAAAACTAACAATGTGTGACATTCTGAAGTATTTAAATTGCTGCCAGTTCTTAATGCTATCGTAATTTTTTTCCTATAAAACTTCAGTAAAAGGAATGCTGGCAGGTGTCATATGCAGAACTATGTCTTCTGCTTCAACGTTGATTAGACCATGGATACCACTACACAAAATTACCAGCCTTGTTACAAATTGTACATGACAATTGATAATATAAGACATGTTATAGGGAATATGTACCACATGTTATGTAGTATAACAAAATATAGATATTGATAAGCTAGTTTGGGGTTTAAGTTAATATTTTATAATTTCGACCATGGAACTTGTTTCTCCTGGGTTCTTGTCATTGTGAGTTCCTTTCCCATCCGTCCCAGCACTGTAGACAACAAGAACATCTATCACTGAACTGCTCTGAGGCAATGCATTTGAAGAACAATTTGTGGTTCTATGGAAATGGCTAAAGTATAAATTGGAGAACAAAATAGTTTGGGCCATGTCTTTTGAAGTGAAGAAAAGAAAATAAGAGTATCTGTTTGTTAGTTAATGTGTGTGGGTCTATATGTACATGTGTACAATGCATGTGTGTGCATGTACGCATGCGTGCATGCATGTGTGTGTATGTGTGTGTAAATGCAGGCAAATTTTGCCTACAGAGCCATCATCTAATTATTTTTATATCTATCTATCTATCTATCTATCTATCTATCTATCATCTGTCTATCTTGCTATCTATCATCTGTCTATCTATCTATCAATCAGTCTATCTATCAATCTATTTTTGAGTCTCTCTATGCAGGCCAGCTTACTCTTAAACTCATTATCCCCCCTGTCTCAGCCTTATTGGCACATATTACCTTGCCTGGATTAAGACAGTGTTTCTAAGTGTCTTAAATTTAGTAGCATTCATTAAGAAATTGGTGGGGGGGGAACTGGGAAAGGGGAAAGCCTTTGGAATGTGAGCATAGAATATAGAAAATAAAAATTAAATAAAAAAAGAAATGAGTTGATGAAAATGAACCAACAGTTTCCAAAGATGAAAGGCAGTGTCCAGTGTGTATTCTGAAAGTATTTAGCAGGGGGAGTGATGACTCATAGGATAAGAACACTATTGTTCTAGCAGAAGACCTGAGTTTGGTTTCTAGTAGCCACAACAAATGGTTCACCATTGACTGCGAATACAGTTTGAAGGGATGTGGTGCTCTCTGCTTCTGCAGGCACATATATGGATGTGTATACCACACACACACACACACACACACACACACCCCACATCACACCACACCATACACACACTATACAAACACACATACATACACACACAAATCTTTAAAAACAGTATCTATCATCCATAGCCAGCATGGAAGTGAAAATTTAAATCACTTTGAATCCCATCTCTCTTGATTCAGAATAGCTATCATGAAGAAAACTGATAGCAAATGTTGCCTAGTGTGTATGGGAAAAAAGACTCCTATACTGGCAGGGATATAAATAATCTAGTACAGCCATTATGGAAATCAGTATGGAAGACTCTCAAACGTTTAAAATTGAAGTTCCCAGATGATTCAGCTGTACCATTCCTGGGCATCTTCCCAAACTCACAGTTTACCACAGAGATACACAGAACATACTCATGTTATTGCTGTACATTCCACAATAGCAAAGAAGTGAGACCAGTCATCAACAGATGAAGGGATAATGAAACTGTGGTACATATACCCAGGAGATTTTACTAAGTTCTAGAGAAAAAAGAAAGAAAGTTTCAGGAAGTTGGATGGATCTAGACAGGATTATATTAAGCAAGGCAACCCAAATTAAAGAAAAAAAAAACCAACAAAACACATTCCCTATAATATACAGATTCTAGTTTGTAGTATATATGCACATATATGTGAATATATGTATGGAAAATTAAGAAAAAGGTGAAAAATTGTGTTGAGAAAGTAGGGTAGGAAGAGGAAGGAGGCAAAAGAATCCATGTGACATAGGTTAGACAAATGATAGAAGGAGTAGGAGGGGATACAAGCAGAAGAATACACCAAAATAAATTTGCGTGAAAATGCACAACAAAACTTAATACCTTGTATGCTAATTACAAAATCAAACTAACAAAAAACAATGAATGAAATAAAATTACGAAATAAAACCTGGGAGCGGGTAACTGAGCAAGGTACAGTGGGCACCAGAGTGAAGGATTTCCCAGGGTATAGCCTGCCCGGTGCCTTCCACACCAGGGAGCTGGGTAGCATTACGGCTGCTTGGCCAGGCTGGAGAACTTCTGACCTGCAGGAGGTCCCGTAGATAGAGACCCAAGGACCCCGGATCCGCACCATCTTGGACCCTGCAGCCCAACCTGGGGGATCTCAGGATTCACAGAGAGCCAGCGGTTAGACAGAGCTCCATGGTCCCACACTATCCTGGGGAGAACAACTCAACCAGACGGAGCCCTGCTGACTGGGAGAGCCACTGCCTAGGCTTCAACAGCCCAGCCAGGAAGCCCCAGGCCTGCAGGGAATCCTGCTGTTAGACAGAGCCCTGAGACCAGCCACCATCTTGGAGCTAGTAAACTAACCAGGCAAACCAGGAGGAGACCACTGGAGGCCAGTTAAGTATCCAGAGGCAAGCAGGGAGGAGACTTGAATCCAGCCCAGAAGAGCTGAGGAGGTAATTCGGAGCCCAGTGGTGGAAACCTTCCAGTTTCCGCCTCGGGAGCACAGATGCCCTCTGAGACAGCAGCACCAAATGCCAGGCTCTCAGGAGCTTTAAACACCAACCAGTAATAACAAGACCAACTAAGTCCAGAAATAAACAAATGGAAAAAGGCAAACGTAGGAACGTTACTAGCAGAAATCAAGACAATATGGCAGTATCCGAACCCAGTTCCTCGACAGCAGAAAGCCCCAGATACCCCAACACACCAGAAAATCAAGATACAGATCTAAAATCATTGGTGAGGATGCTGATAGCAGAACACATGGATAAATCTCTTAAAGAAATACAGGAGAAAATTGATCAAAAGTTCGAAGCCCTTACAAGGCAAACACAAAAATCACTTAAAGAAATTCAGGAGAATATGGATCAAAAAGCAGAAGCCAATAATGGGGAAATACAAAAATCACTTAAAGAAATACAGGAGAACGTGGGTCAACAAGTAGTAGTCATGAAAGTGGAAACACAAAAATCTCTTAAAGAATTACATGAAATCACAAACAAGCAAGCGAAAGATCTGAGCAAAACCATCCAGGATCTAAAAACAGAAGTAGAAAAAACTAAGAAATCTCAAAGGGAGACAACTTTGGAGATATAAAACCTTGGGAAAAAATCGGGGGCCATAGATGCAGGTATCAACAATAGAATACAAGAGATAGAAGAAAGAATCTCAGATGCCGAAGATACCATAGGAACCATGGACTCAACAATCAAAGAAAATGCAAAATGCAAAAAGCTTGTAAGCCAAAACATCCAAGAAATTCAGGACACAATGAGAAGACCAAACCTAAGGATTATAGGTATAGATGAGAGGGAAGATTTACAACTTAAAGGGCCAGCAAGTATCTTCTACAAAATTATGGAAGAAACCTTCCCCAACCTAAACAGAGAGATGCCCGTGAATATACAAGAAGCCTACAGAACTCCAAACAGACTGGACCAGAACAGAAATACCTCCCATCACATAATAATCAAAACCCGTCACATAATAATCAAAACCCCAAATGTACTAAACAAAGAAAGAATATTAAAGGCAGCAAGAAAAAAAAGCCAAGTAATATATAAAGGAAGACTTATCAGGACCTACCAGACTTCTCACCAGAGACCATGAAAGCTAGAAGATCCTGGGCAGATATCATGCAGACTCTAAGAGAACACAGATCTCAGCCAAAACTACTATATCCAGCAAAACTCTCAATCACCATAGATAGGGAAACCAAGGTATTCCATGACAAAACCAAATTTGCTGATATCTTTCCACAAACCCAGCCCTACAAAGGATAATAGGGGAAAAACACCAACACAAGGAGGAAAACTACACCCCAGAAGAAGCAAGATAGAAACCTCCTCTCATCAAACACAAAAGAAGATAACCACTCAAATATAAAAACTAATTTCAAAAATGTCAGGAAGTAATAGTTACTATTCCTTAATATCTCTTAACATCAATGGACTCAATTCCCCAATAAAAAGACATAGACTAACAGACTGGATACGGAAATAGGACCCTACAATTTGCTGCATACAGGAAACACATCTCAGTGTCAAAGACAAATACTACCTTAGAGTAAAAGGCTGGAAGACAATTTTACAAGCAAATGGTCTCAGGAAACAAGCCCGAGTAGCCACTCTAATATCAGATAAAATTGACTTTCAACCTAAAGTCATCAAAAGAGACACTGAAGGTCACTACTTGCTGGTCAAAGGAAAAATCCACCAAAAAGAACTCTCAATACTAAACATCTATGCTCCAAATGCAAGGGCACCCTCATTCATGAAAGAAATTTTACTAAACATTAAAGCACACATTGCACCTAACACAATAATTGTGGGTGACTTTAACACTCCACTCTCCTCAATGACCAATCAGGAAACCAGAAACTAAACAGGGACACAGTGAAACTAATTGAAGCTTTGGACCAATTGGATTTAACATATATATGTGTGTGTGTGTGTGTGTGTGTGTGTGTGTGTGTGTGTATACACACACACACACACATATATATGTATATATATATGCATATGCATATGTATATATATACATATGCATATATATATATATATATATATATATATATATAAAACATTTCATCCTAAAGCAAAAGAATATACTTTTTTCTCAGCACAACACGGTACCTTCTCCAAAATCGATCATATAATTGGTCACAAGACAGATGTCAACAAATACAAGAAGATCGAAGTAATCCCTTGCCTCATATCAGATCACTATGGAGTAAAAGTGGTCTTCAACAGCAAGAAAAACAACAGAAAGCCCACATACACATGGAAACTGAACAATACTCTACTCAATGACACCTTGGTCAAGGAAGAAATAAAGAAAGAAACCAAAGACTTTTTAGAATTCAATGAAGATGAAGGTACAACCTACCCAAATCTTTGGGACACAATGAAAGCAGTGCTAAGAGGAAAACTCATAGCCCCGAGTGCCTCCAAAAAGAAACAGGAGAGAGCATACACTAGCAGCTTAACGGCACACCTGAAAGCCCTGGAACAAAAAGAAGCTAATTCACCCAGGAGGATTAGAAGACAGGAAATCATCAAACTAAGGGCTGAAACCAATCAAATAGAAACAAAGAGAACCTTACAAAAAATCAACCAAACCAGGAGCTGGTTCTTTGAGAAAATCAACAAGATAGATAAACCCTTAGGCAGACTAACCATAGGGCACAGAGACAGTATTCAAATTAATAAAATTAGAAATGAAAAGGGGGATATAACAACAGAGACTGAGGAAATTCAAAAGGTCATCAGATTCTACTACAAAAGTCTATACTCAACATAACTGGAGAATCTGGAAGAAATGGACAATTTCCTAGACAGATACCAAATACTAAAATTAAATCAGGATCAATTAGAGCAGGTAAACAGTCCCATAACCCCTAGGGAAATAGTAGGCATTATAGAAAGCCTCCCAACCAAAAAAAGTATGGACCAGATGGTTTTAGTGCAGAATTCTATGAGGCCTTCAAAGAAGACCTAATACCAATACTCTTCAAACTATTCCACAAAATAGAAACAGAAGGGACACTGCCCAACTCATTCTATGAAGCACCAATTACCCTGATACCAAAACCACACAAAGATCCAACAAAGAAAGAGAACTACAGGCCAATTTCCCTTATGAATATCGATGCAAAAATACTAAATGAAATTCTTGCCAACTGAATCCAAGAGCACATTAAAATGATCATTCACCATGATCAAGTAGGCTTCATCCCAGGGATGCAGGGATGGTTCAATATACGGAAATCCATCAATGTAATCCACTACATAAACAAACTAAAAGAAAAAAACCACATGTTCATCTCATTAGATGCAGAAAAAGCATTTGACAAAATTCAGCATCCTTTCATGTTAAAAGTCCTGGAAAGAACAGGAATTCAAGGCCCATACCTAATTGTAGTAAAAGCAATATACAGCAAACCAGTAGCCAACATCAAAAGAAATGGAGAGAAACTTGAAGCAATCCCACTAAAATCAGGGACTAGAGAAGGCTGCCCTCTCTCTCCATATCTTTTCAATATATAGTATTTGAAGTTCTAGCAAGAGCAATTAGACAACATAAGGAAGTCAAAGGGGTACAAATTGGAAAGGAAGAAGTCAAACTATCATTATTTGCAGATGATATGATAGTATATATAAGTGACCCAAAAAACTCTACCAGAGAACTCTTACAGCTGATAAACAACTTCAGCAAAGTGGTTGGTTATAAAATCAACTCAAGCAAATCAGTAGCCTTCCTGTACTCAAAGGACAAGCAGGCTGAGAAAGAAGTTAGGGAAATAACACCCTTCACAATAGCCACAAACAATATAAAGTATCTTGGCCTGACTTTAACCAAACAAGTGAAAGACCTGTATGACAGGAACTTCAAGTCCTTGAAGAAAGAAATCGAAGAAGACCTCAGGAAATGGAAAAATATTTCATGCTCTTGGATTGGCAGGATCAATGTAGTAAAAATGGCCATCTTGCCAAAAGCAATCTACAGATTCAATGCAATCCCCATCAAAATCCCAAATCAATTCTTCATAGATCTAGAATGAGCAATTCTCAAATTCATTTGGAGTAACAAAAAACCCAGGATAGCTAAAACTATTCTCAACAATAAAAGGACTTCTGGGGGAATCATTATCCCCGACCTCAAGCAGTACTACAGAGCAATTGTGTTAAAAACTGCATGATATTGGTACAGCTACAGGCAAGTAGATCAATGGAATGGAATTGAAGATCCAGAAATGAACCCACAGAGTTATGGTCACTTGATCTTTGATAAAGGAGCTACAACCATCCAGTGGGTAAAAGATAGCCTTTTCAACAAATGGTGCTGGTTCAACTGGAGGTCAACATGCAGAAGGACGCGAATTGACCCACTCTTATCTCCTTGCACTAAGATCAACTCCAAGTGAATCAAGGACCTCCACATAAAACCAGACACACTGAAACTAATAGAAAAGAAACTGGGGGAAGACCCTGGAGGACATGGGCACAGGGGGAAAGTTCCTGAACAGAACACCAATAGTTTATGCTCTAAGATCAAGAATTGACAAATGGGACCTCTTAAAATTACAAAGTTTCTGTAAAGCAAAAGACACTGTCAGAAGGACAAAACAGCAACCAACAAATTGGGAAATGATCTTCTCCAACCCCACATCCGACAGAGGGCTAATATCCAATATATAAAAAGAATTCAAGAAGTTAGACCCCAAAGAACCAAATAACCCTATTAAAAATGGGGTAAAGAGCTAAACAAGGAATTTTCACCAGAAGAAATTCGAATGGCTGAGAAGCACCTTAAGAGATGTTCAACATCATTAGTCATCAGGGAAAAGCAAATCAAAACAACCCTGAGATTCCATCTCACACCAGTCAGAATGGCTACGATTGAAAACTCAAGAGACAACAGGTGCTGGCAAGGATGTAGAGAAATAGGATCACTCCTCCATTGTTGGTGGGATTGCAAAATGGTACAACCGCTCAGGAAATCAGTCTGGCAGTTCCTCAGAAAATTGGGCATGACACTTCCAGAGGACCCTGTAATACCACTCCTGGGTATTACATATACCCAGAGGATTCCCCTGCATACAATAAAGACTAATGTTCCACTATGTTCATAGCAGCCTTATTTATAATATCCAGAAGCTGGAAAGAACCCAGATGTCCCTCAGTGGAGGAATGGATACAGAAAATGTGGTATATTTATAAAATGGAATACTACTCAGCAATTAAAAATAATGAATTCATGCAATTTGTAGGCAGATGGTTGGATCTGGAAAATGTCATCCTAAGTGAGTCAACCCAATCACAAAACAATACACATGAAATGCAATCACTGATAAGTGATATTAATGAGCCCAGAACCTCTGAATACTCAAGACACAATTAGCTAAGCAAAAGATTCCCAAGAAAAAGGATGGAGAGGACCCTGGTCCTGAAAAGACTAAATCCAGTTTTGTAGGAGAGTATCAGAACAGAGAAATGGTGGGGAGGGGGGTGATTGGGGAATAGGCCGGGGGTAGGGGGTGGGGTAGGGTGGGAAGAGGACTTATGGGACATATGGTGAGGGGAGGAACTGGAAAGGGGAAAGCCTTTGGAATGTAAACAAAGAATATAGAAAATAATAAAAAAAAGGAAGAGGGAAAAAATAAAACTAACCAAACAATCAAGCAATGTCAAAAATATTACATATATTCCTATCCTTCCTTTTTTTTTTTCTACCTCAAAACATGGATGATTCCTAGAGAGGACAGCTCTGTTGACAACTGAATGTCAGACTGGAAACACTATTGCCTGATTCTATCATGCCAACAGTGGGGAAATGAATAGGGTATATGGACTGGCTTCTCTCAGTGTGTGTGTTTGTGTGTGTGGTATATATATCCATAACATGTTCCTGCAGATTTACTAAAGAAGTAAATGAAAGCCAGCACGATTGCTTATGGGGCCGGGCGGTGGTGGTGCACGCCTTTAATCCCAGCACTTGGGAGGCAGAGGCAGGCAGATTTCTGAGTTCCGAGGCCAGCCTGGTCTACAGAGTGAGTTCCCAGACAGCCAGGACTACACAGAGAAACCCTGTCTCAAAAAACCAAAAAAAAAAAAAATATTGCTCATGGGGCAAGGGCACTGCCAGCAAGATTGAATGAATACCTGAGTTCAATACTTAGGACACACTTAGTAGAAGGAGAGAACTGATTCTTGAAATCTGTATTTTGACCTCCACATGTGTACATACTTATATACCCATAAAATAGAAAAATAAATGAAATTAAAGCATTTCAAGAAAGAAATAAAATATCTTCCCAATGGAAAATTTAAATCAATGGAAAAATTATAGAGCTCACACACATAGAAACAGAATCATCCCACACTCATAAACACCTGAAATCTTGGTAAATTGTTCATGCAAACCAATCATACTACACTTATAAACCAGTAGTCTTGGTAAATTGTTAATGCAAACCAACACTACAGAGTATAAAGACACTGCAATCAATACAAGACAAAAAATGAGAGTTATAGTTCAAAAAGAAAGAAAGAAATGAAAAGAAAAAGACAAAATGTGTGAGCTCTCCTAAGCAAGTAGTGAAACGCTAAGGCATCATGATACTCAACTTCAAAATGTACTGCAAAGCTGTGGAGATCAAACTACCATGATTCTGACATAAACAGACATTAACCAATGAAACAGAGTAGACTACTTCCTGCTATAATCAGTTACAGCAAACTGATTTTGGTAAATGACCAATTGTATATATTAGAGAAGAAATAGTCTCTTTAAGTTATTCTTCTATGAAAACTGAACAGGGAGGTAGAATAATGTCACTAGATTCCTATATCCAAAGATATAAAAAAAATTGACTCAAAGTGAACAATGACCTAATACTTTATGCTTATAAATTAATACATTGAAGAAAATGTAAAGAAAACACTTTATGACATTCTTGGGGATGAAACAAAGTTGATGTGGTGGTTTGAGTAGAAATGGCCCCCATAGGTTCATGTATTTGAATGCTTGGTCTCAGTAGAACTATTTGGGAAGGATCAGGGGGTGTGGCCTTGTTGAAGGTGGTGCTTTACTAGTAGTTGTAGCTGAGGTTTCAAAACATACAAGCTGTTCTCAGTTTGCTCTTTCTGCATTATGTTTGTTGTCTCAATATGCAAACTCTTAGACAAATGTCAATTATATTGATTTGATCATGACCCAAGACATGCATTTAATTATGATAATATACCTTATAAATTAGCACACATTTAAAGAAACAAAGCCTTTAGAGAAAATGTGACATGAGTTTAAAATGGCTGTAAGCACCACATGCTTTTAATCATAAAATTTTCAGACAAATGGAGAAACATGTGATAGGAGAGTATCCAATGCAGAGCCAACATCACTCTTTTCCTCAGAATTTGTCTTATCCTGTGTGGTAGCCACAGGGACATACAAATGCACAAGACTCTAGATTTGCACAGATTTGAAAACCCATTAAGTGGAATACCTACAGTTAGTACATGTTAAGCCATAAATTCTCTCTTTCAGTCAAAACATAAGAAGAATAAATTTCATCAAAACTGAACTACAAGAGCTCGTAGTGTCCAGATTGAAAATTTTTCATGTAGTATCTTTATATTAAATTATAGATGATGGACTTAAGACAAAGTCCACCAAAGACATAAAGACAATGTGACATCCCACAGGGTTCCACAGGTCCTTACAAAAAACTTTTATATAATGGTAGGCCATGGAAGTTTATCATCAATAAAAGAACAACATTCCATTAGAGTCTGCCTATTAACACTTATTGCTATTGACAATCTTTTTTACTGAACTCCACAACCAATAATATGAATGAATGCCTTTTATCCTGCTCACCTAGCACTCTAACAGTGTTGTAGCCTTTCCTTGCCTTTTACTGTTTAAATGCCTCTTTGATAAAATGGAAGACATTTAAAGACTTGTCTAACATATTGTTCCTCTGAGGTTTGTTTGTTTGTTTTCTGTTGTTTTAAATTTGGCATAATGCATGGTATATGTAGATATGAATAGATGTTTAGAACCAAACGGATCTGCATATAAACGACAGGGCAATTTAAGTCTTGCCTATGTAAATACTAAAGCCAGGGTCATCTGCTATTTCAACACTGTGCTTTGACTTCTCTTAAATCCCAGTGAATCTACCATCTCTCAAACTCAGAGTATTCTTTTAGTCCCAGTTTAGAAATGCCTTTATTTTAAAGACAGGAAAACAAACAGTACAAACTCACTTCCCCATGTTAAGCTAACATGGGGATTAAAAAAATAATACAGCTCTGTGATTTTCACAGAACCAGGAGAGGTTATTTTGGAACTGTGTGGACTTTAGATATTTGAAGCAGTAATTACTTCCCCATAAACGTTACCTTTTAGAGTCAAATACTGTTTTGCCTTTGCAATTCAGATTTTACTTAAAGGGAAATGTTTTTCTTCAGAATTTACTGTGCTATGCTATCCTGTGTGGCACTGTGCAATCATCAGGGCAACAAGGACAGTAACTTACCACTGCATTGAATATTAGGCTTTGAATGTTCTATGCCACTGAATGTCCACAAAATATGATGGAGTGATCTTACACATCTGTAACTCTGCATATCATTATGTCATCTCAGACAACATCTTATCCATTTATCCATTTAACTATCATCAAAGCTTAGAGGTTTTCTAAGGAGTATGTGGTGTGGTTATGATAATAGCACCTGACAGCCCACATTTCACACTCTTGGTTCTTTAAAGTTCCACAACAGAATTCATGGACCATATGTTACATAATTCTGGATTCATTGCCTGCTTTAGTGAACTAAAGTACCCATTTTAAAAAATAAGCAGCATACATTTTTAGGGTGCTACTTCAGTAAATAGTATCAAATTGATACAGCTAAGACTCCAGTAGTCTTCTTTCTACAGTGAATATAAGGCTTACCTCACATTTGGCAACACTGACTGGGATTGTTGAGTCTGGGATTGTATACAACTTACCATGGCTTTGGGTTTGGTTCCAGAATTGCTCGCTGGAGTGGATGACGGCTCGGTGGACTCTGAAGACAGATTCACCTGTGTCTGATTTACTGCGGTACTGTCTGTTCCACTTTCAGATCCTGATTCCAGATCCTGTTAAAAGACAAATAAACCACCATGGGAAAAGGCATCCAAGTGTCTCCTCCACTTCCATTTCCTCCCACCAGCTGCTTTCGTTTCTCTGTGACCTCCAGTAACTCAGTATCACGTAGGTAACAAAATGCCTTCTAGAGTTCCTCACAGGACCTTGTGAATGGCAAGTGATTCCAGTCTTAGTTCCAAAAGGACTGAAGCTCTGAGGGTCAGCAGAAAGAATGGAAACAGGCAACCTCAGGAGATAGGAGGTTGGGGGGGGGCTCCAGAATGCACCAGAGTCCTGGGAGGTAAGAGACTCTCAGGACTCAAAGGGATAAAGATGAAATGATGGACAGTAGGGAGAGAGAACTTACAGAGCCCACCTCCAGCAGGAAGACAAGGCATCAAATGAGGGAGAGGGTGCATCCCATAGTCATAACTCTGACTCATAACTGTGTCTCTCTGAAAGAATTACAGATATGGAAATGGAGAGGAGCCTGGGGAAAAGAAGGTCCAGAGACAGACCCAAAGTGGGATCCAGGTCAAGGGGAGTTCCCAAGTCCTAACATTAATTACTGAGGCTATGGAGTGCTCACAGAAGAGACTGAGCATGACAGCACTACAGAAGACCCAACATGTAACTGGAAGTGTCAGATGCAGATATTTGCACCTAACCAATGGACAGAAGTCGCTGGCCCCTGTGGATGAATTAGGGAAGGTTGAAAGAAGCTGATAAGAAGGGCAGTCCTTTAGGAGGACCAGCAATCTCATTTAATCTGTACCCCTGAGATCTCTCAAACACTGGACCACCAAACAGGCAGCATACACCAGCTGATACGAGGCCCCCAACACACATACAGTAGAGGACTGCTGGGTATGTGCTCATTCAGAGATGATGCACCTAACCCTCAAGAGACTGGAGGCCCCAGGGAGTTTAGAGGTTAGGGGGGTGGAGGGCTGGGATATCGGCATGAAGATAGGGGGGGTAGGGAGGAGGTAAGGGATGTGGAACAGTCAGAGGGTGGATGGGGGTGGGGGTGGGGGAAAATAAAATATGGAGTGTAAAAGATAAATAAATTAATTAATTAGTAAGAAAAACAAAATGTGAGCAATGCTTTTTTCCCCCTTTATTATAACCCGCCAGTAGTACTGAAAGTTATTTTCCATAGATGGAATGTTACAAGAGATATATAGCATGTAAATGAATATGGATAATGACACTGCTTTAGTAGGTATGTGCATTTGTGCAGATGTGCATGTGTGTGTGTGTCCATACATGGATGTGTGAAGTACATAATTGTAACCAAATTTCTTGTGCCTAGAGTGACTTCAGAACAGACTATTTTTTAATGTCTTTTTATGGGAAACAAAAAACCATATTATTCTAAAAGATATAGCTCACTTGCAAACTGAATTAATATGAAATGGATAGGAGCAAAAAAACAGTTTATAAACATTAAATGTATAACTACAAGTAATAGGAAATTCATTTAATTTGCCTCTTTTTAAAATATTTGTTTGTATAATGGGCTCTTTGTATTCCTTTAGCCTTCCTATTCATAACTTCATAAAATAGTTAACATAGTAATTTTTTTATTTTTGTAACCATACAGTAATAATAAGTATGAGGTGAAATGATAATCTTTTTTCAATTTATTAGTCTTATGTTGTTCTACACAGAGCATACTTTACAGCTTGTACCTATTTTCAACTTGATCTTCCTGTGAGGAAGGGATTATTATAACCATCAAAGAGACAATGACACCCATAAGCAAAGCAGATCTCTGAATTACATCAACAGTCCATGGCAGAAGTGGTATTAAATCTCAGGTCCTAACCTCAAAGGTCAGCCTCCTAAAGCAGCTACTCTGCTGTTTTGGTGCGTACCTGAAACACAACTAAAGAAATTTCCCAAGGCCGTGGATATGAAGCTATGCAGAAATCCTTCTTTCCACCAGTGACAAACCCACTTTGAGAAATCGCAGGTGAACTCTTTCATGATCCCTCACCCATTTCCTCCTTATGTAATCATCTTCAGCTAACTAAATGGTGAACAAGACCAGAATCATCACTGCACTGCCCACTTTTGCTGTGATAATGAACGCATCTGATGCCCTCCAGTACCATCAGATTCTTCAGTATCACGGCTACCCCATGTTTTGCCATGTCAGGTAGATGGAATATACATGATAAGAGGAGTTCTTACTGTGGTAGCCTAGATAGAGTGGTACAAGCCATAGGCGAAGTCTATAGACCATCCATCTATGGCACAAAATACTAGGAATCTTATGATTCATCCTTTATATAGTTTGTACACACACACAAAGTCTTCATCGTATTCACTACGGAGAAGTCAATGGAGGCCAGGTGATTCCTAGGGAGAATATTAAAAGTGTTTCAATAGGAAACTTGAATCAAGAATCTGGACAGAAGCAGTAAAGGACAAAATCAGGAAGAGGGGTGTGGAGGTCCACAACATGTAACGGATGAGGAGACAAGAGGAGAAGCAGCAGATATCAGAAGAGTAATGTAAGTCAATGTAGGGAGCAAGCTCAAATGCTAAGAATAGTGCAATTCCTGTTGGGATGTCGGATACAAGGCAGGTAGGACAGAGCTGATGCAAAGTGGCCAAGAATCAATTCCGGAAGACAGATTAGGTAAAAAAAGACCATGGAAATCTGGGTCAAGAAAGAGTTGAACCAGGATAAAGCTTGACCAAAGATAAAGAACAGCTTTTATTTTTATGTCTGACATGAAAACAACAGTGGCATTCTGTTCTCTCTCTCTCTCTCTTCTCCTTCCATACTGATATACTATAAATAGCATATTATATACAGTCTTAGGCTACAGAAGGACTTTGAGAAGCAGGAAGACTGAAAAACACTTCCCCACAGTGCCTAAACTCCATCGCAGGCACCGATTTGGCATTAGCTTGTGTATCTCTTAAGCTTCTCGATGGTACGGCTGAAATGTTCCAAAAGATTATCAATATCTACTAGGTTATACATTTAAATGAAGAACAATTAATGGCTTTAAACTCAGAATACCTTGCTATTGAGAAGAAAAGGCCTTGGGAAGATTTACAATGTGGTAGAATGGAAGGTGGCTTTCCTGAACGATGTGGAAGAGACTCGTAAGAGCTGTGTGACTTTTGGCGACCTTCTCACTTCCTGCCTGTGTGACCCTAGGAAATCCTTCATCCTTCCCGACACTCAGGATGCTCATCATGAGACCAAGAGAACCAACGAAGCAACAGATGCAAAGCCAGCTGATGTGTGTGCACCAACTACTACAGCTTTGTCCTCTAGCCCCACCTCCCATCTGCTGCCCATTCTACGAGATTGTTATCATTAGTTAGGCTTTGGGGACTGTCCACAGTGGCTGCTGTGGAGGACAGGACCAGGTAGGACAGAGCTGATGGAAAAGTGACCAAGAATCAATTCAGGAAGACAGACTAGGTAAACAAAAATGAGAAAGTCAAGATTTTGGGTGACAAAAACCAGATCTTGGGGTTTCAGGACCCAAGTGGGATCCAGTTCAAGGGGAGGTCCCAAGGCCTGACAGTATTAGTGAGGCTAGGGAGCGCCCTCAAAAAGGGACCTAAAGTGACAACACTCTGGAAGACCCAACAAGCAGCTGAAAGTGTCAGATGCAGATATTTGCACCCAACCAATGGACAGAAGCAGCTGACCCCTGCTGTTGAATTAGGGAAGCCTGAATGAAGCTGAGGGCAACCCTGTAGGAGGACCAGCAGTCTCATTTAATCTGGACCCCGGCGATCTCTCAAATACTGGACCACCAAACAGGCAGCGTGCACCAGCTGATATGAGACCCCCAACACACATATAGTAGAGGACTGCCAGGTCTGTGTTCATTCAGAGATGATGCACCTAACCCTCAAGAGACTGGAGGCGCCAGGGAGTTTAGAGGTCAAGTGGGGTGGTGGGTGGAGACATCCACGTGGAGACAGGGGAAGGGGAGAAGGTATGGGATGTGGAAGAGTTGGAGGGGGTACAGGGGTGGGTGGGGAATAAGATATGGAGTGTATAAAAACAACTAATTAATTAAAAAAGAAAAAAAAGAATTTATCAAGGTATGGTCAGTTTGTTAGGTTTTCTCTGAGCAGTGCTGTCCAGATCTTTACCTCTTCCTTTTTACTTCAAATGAATGCTGTTCTTTATCATCCTAGTGTCTGCTTCTATTTATAGTCTTTGTTGTATAGATAATCCATTCTGGGAGTTTTGTAAGTATTCTTACATAGGGTGGGTGGGTTAGGGGAGGAGTCATTGCTTCATTGTGTTCTGTGTTCTTCCTGCCAACATGCAATGGAGGTGGGGGGGGTAGGGGAGAGGCAGAATGAAGCAATTTCTCCCTTGGATTAGTGCTCCTTGGTAGATGGTCAAGTCATAATTATGACACCATAATCCTTTTATTCCATGGCACAGTTATCAAAAGGAATCGAAAGTGCAGATGAAAAATATTATCATGCCGGGCGGTGGTGGTGCATGCCTGTAATCCCAGCACTTGGGAGGCAGAAGCAGTTGGATTTCTGAGTTCGAGGCCAGCCTGGTCTACAGAGTGAGTTCCAGGACAGCCAGGGCTACACAGAGAAACCCTGTCTCGAAAATACCAAAAAAAAAAAAAAAAAAAAAAATCATTACCTTTAAACACCAGAAAGCAAAAACAAAACAAAACAAAACCCTAAACAACAACAACAACAAAGCAGAGAAAAAGATCAAGTGTGACCTAGAAAACTGTAAAGATCAAAAGATAGTTCTGAGGCTCGGGGATGTGGTTTTTTTATGCCCTGATCAATGTCTGATATGAGTGTAGAGGGAAACCAAAGAGAATCAACAATGGCTAAGCACATTCTGGGTTAGATACATGCAAGCTTGCTTATGTATTTCAGTTCATCTGTCTCCACAAGAAGGCAACAGTTAAAAACAGTTAATCTTTATGTATATCGATCTGTCTTACATGAACCTGTATTTGAGAAATGAGACAAATTTCTTGTGGTTTCAGCTGGGATCGAAACAGTCACTAATTGTTCTGGTACCTTCAGGCACTGACTTTCCTAATGTTTTTGCTGACCAATTTTGCTTTATTCCAACTCCACTGATAAACTGAAAGCGTAGAAGTGGATGTTATTTTTACAGTGGCAACAATGATGATAATAATTATGGTAATATTCTGTGAGATACTGTATGAAATATTAAAGTCCAGTCTACAGTTCATGTAGAAGTATAAAACATAGATGTAAGCACATGATTTAATTATCATATGTACTAGTTCATGGATTTTGATTTATCTGCATAAAAAAGATTCCAGTCTAGTATGTAGGGGATAGATATCTTATTTTCTGAAATGTAGACAAAAATATGGTGTTTGATAGAAATCTTAGCTTTGATTTCCTATTTAACACATGGGGACTGAGAAAAATTGAATGGCGCTCTAGAGAAGGGAGAAATTAAAAACAGGCAAGATTAACAACTCACTGCAGAACCAGAAAAAGGGAAATGAATTGTAAATATAGAATATATCCAATAAAAAAAATCCATACTCCAGACCCCATGAATGTTAAGGAGGCACCCAGGACCTCATGAAGAATAAGACATTTCTGGCTTAAAGGTGCTAGAGAAAATGACTGTGAAATTTTAATTTGATTGGAATATTGGAAACAGGATTTTTTCTATTATTTCTATACAAGATTCTAGATTGCCTTTCTATCTGCTAGAATAAAACTATTTGCAAATAACTAGGGCATCTCTAGGGAGAGAGGGACTAGGGTTTTCCTAGAGAGTTATTTAGGTATGGCTCATAGTTAAGAACATATTTTAATGTATCTTTAATGATAAGGAAAGTTATTAAGGTTACCAAGAATTAAAATTTCTTTTTATGATCTTTCAAGATTGAAATGTAGTTTTGTATCAATTCTGTTTCAGAAGATGTCAAATTCGCTAATGTGATTTTCTACATTTTGGATCTCACTTAAATTTTTCTTGATGTAGTTTATTTACTATATTATCATGCAAATCATTCTTTAATAGAAAAGGGATGGCTTGTTTACAGTTAGACTTTATACTGTATATGTTAGATCTACATATAAGTTTATAGAAAATATAACTCATGTCTTAGAAACAATCAGTCATAACTTGAAAAACTGGAAATAAGGTAGTTATCAAGATAGACACAGCATTTGCAATGGAGTGTATCATGTCACTGAACAGTAAGTAGTAAGTACAGTAGGACAAGCCGCCACTACAACAAAGAGGGCTTAATCCTCAAGATGCAGAATTTCCTAAGCTTGCTTTATTATATTTTTAATGTTAAATATTTTGTAGTCATCCTTGTGTCTATGGACCTTCTGTATGACATATAGAAATTACTGAGTGATCTCTATGGGGTTCTGTTTCATTTATTAGTGAATGACATCATCAAAGGTGGTTCACTTGTGTGAGAAACCATATAAAATAAAGGGATCCTATTCTAATTGGGCTTAGTGGGCACAGACATGTAATCCTACCTTCTTCTTCTTTCTTTTTTTAGACATATTCTTATTTTTATTAGATATATTTCAAATGTCCTCTTTTTGGGTTTCTTTCCCCAAAACCCCCTAACCCATCCCCCTCCCCCTGCTTACCAATCCACCCACTCCCAATTCCCTGTCCTGGTATTCCTCTATATTGGGGCATCTAGCCTTCTCAGGACCAAGAGCCTCTCCTCCCTTTGATGTTCAACAAGGCCATCCTCTGCTGCATATACATCTAGAGCCATGGGTCCCTCCATGTGTATTCTTTGGTTGGTGGTTTAGTCCCTGGGAGCTCTGGGGTTACTGGTGGTTCATATTGTTGTTCTTCCTATGGCGCTGTAAACCCCTTCGGCAACTTGGGTTCTTTCTCTAGCTCTTCAATTGGGGACCCTGTGCTCAGTTCAATGGTTGACTGAGAGTGTCCCCTATTTGTCATGCACTGGCAGAGCCTCTCAGGTGACAGTTATATCAGGCTCCTGTCAACAAGCACTTGTTGGCATCCACAATAGTGTCTGGGTTTTGTAAATGTATATGAGATAGATCCCTAGGTGGGGCAGTCGCTGGATGGTCTTTCCCTCAGCCTCTGCTCCACACTTTGTCTCTGTATCTCCTCCTGTGTGTATTTTGTTCTCCCTTCTAGGAAGGACCAGAGTATCCTTACTTTTTTTCTTCCTTCTTTTTTAGCTTCATTTGAATTGGATCTTGGGTATTCCAAGCTTCTGGGCTAATATCCACTTCTCAGTGAATACATGTGTGTTCTTTTGTGATTGGGTTACTAATCCTAGCTTCTTGAGCAGCTAAGGCAGGAAGATAGTAGGCTCAAGGCCAGTCTTGACTACAAAATGAGTTTAAGGGTAGCCCGGCCAATTTATTTAGTCTGTCTCTCAAAGTTAAAACAGGGCTAGTGATATATCAAAGTAGAAGATTGTTTGCCTAATGGGGCCAGGGCTGAGGGTCCTCCCAAGTTTTCTGGAAAACAAAACAAAACAAAACAAAACAAAATAAAACAAAACACTAATAACTACAGCAGAACAGACACAGAGGGATGCTTATTGCACTAGGAAGAAGAGTAAGGACCAGGCAGCTCACAGGGACATTCCGCCGCAGGTTCGTTGGGGTGCTGGATGGAGAGGAGGCAGTGCTGAGAGCATTCTCGATGTCTTGGTCTAGTTGGTCCAGTTTCATAATTAGCAGCACCATGGAGTCCAGCCGTGTCCTGTCTCGATCTTCCCTTGTTTCCTGAGGAACAGAACATGCTGTTACTAAATCTGAAAGGTCATTTCTTGGAAAGAATAAAACATCCCCTGTTCTTCATGGTGACAAAAAGGACACTGAATAGTGGGCGGTCTTCTGTTTGACAGGGAAGAGAAGGTCTCATCTGGGTATCAATGGGCCTTTTATGGAGAAGATGCTGATTTAGTGCTAAGAGTGCACTTTGTATGAATATTCAATACATGAAAAAGAAGTAGAATGACTCCCAGTACTTATAGACATTTCCAGCTTCCTACTTAATTATTATTGGGAGAACATATTTATGACATTCATTGTTTTAGAGTATAAAGTTAATATTTGTGTGATTCTAATATTTGTGAATTTGTACTTGAGAAGACATGAAAGAATATCTGCACCAGAATATTTTTAATTTAGTGAAAAACTGTCAAAAAACGAAGTAAGACAAGTTTTTGGCCTGTGTGATCAGTAGTTCTCTGCAGGCAACACTTACCTATTACTGATTCTAGTTAAGACACTGCCAAGATTCTTTTTGAAAATCTCTTATTCTTCCAAACACTTAAAATAGGCTCCCTATAGCAATACACACACACACACACACACACACACACACACACACACACAAATACAAAAGTGTATTTGCAGCCGGGCATGGTGGCGCACGCCTGTAATCCCAGCACTTGGGAGGCGGAAGCAGGAGGATTTCTGAGTTCGAGGCCAGCCTGGTCTACAGAGTGAGTTCCAGGACAGCCAGGGCTACACAGAGAAACACTGTCTCGAAAAAACCAAAACCAAAACAAAAAAAAAAAAAAAAGAGTGTATTTGCAGATTCTGGACTTCTTTAATGAGAATTTAAATTCATTCTGTTTCTATGGTCCATAAAGAAGAGTTTTATTGCATTAAATTATTTATTTATGAATCTAGTGTATAAAAACACATGCATACATGGGATTTAGACATATAGTTGGAAAGACTTTAATGCAAAGCAGTAACTAAAGCATCGGTTGTCCTTGTAAAATACTTGGACACAACTCTCGTTCCTGTGTGGTCAAACCAAGTCAGTTAGTATTAGAAATCTCAAGCCCTCATGCTATGTTAGGGGCAGGGCTGATTAGGATATTGAGGGAAGAAATAAAGGGACCATGTCAAACAGACAGTTCTTTGGAAAGGCACGTTGTTGAGAGATGCAGTGGACTTAGGTCTAGTTCTTTGAGTGTGAAGCGTCATATATGACTCAAGTTGCCAACCTCCCCTATCTCTGAGATGCTTGATGAGAATCAACCTTAAAAGCACTGCTCATGGCCAAGCTCAAGGACAGCAAACAAGGTCATGATGGGACCTAGATTGTGTCCTCAGAGGGTGACAGGCTGGGGATTTGCTTCAGCAACAAGTATCAAATGATGAAAGTAATCAACGGAACTCGGAATTTTAGTTTTTTCTTGGGTCTTCCTCTCCTCTCCTCTCCTCTCCTCTCCTCTCCTCTCCTCTCCTCTCCTCTCCTCTCCTCTCCTCTCCTCTCCTCTCCTCTTCTCTCCTCTCCTCCCCTCCTCTTGCCCCTGTCGCCCCCTCTCCTCCCCTTCCCTCCCCTCCTCTCCCCTACCTTCCTCTTCTCCCTGTCTTCCCTTCTCCTCCCCTCCCCTCCTCTCCTCTTCCCCCTCCCCTCTCCTCCTCTCCCGTCCCTTCCTCTCCTCTCCTCTTCCTTCCCCTCCTCCCCTCCTTCCCCCTCTTCTCCTCCACTCTCCTCCTCCCTTGTTCTCCCCTCCCCTCCTCTTCTCCTCTCTCCTCTCCTCTCTTCTCCTGCCCTTCCCCTTTCCTCTCCTCTCCTGCCCTCTCCTCTCTTCTCCTCTCCTGCCCTTCCCCCTCTCCTCTCCTCTCCTCCCCTCTCCTCTTCTCCTCTCCCCTCCCCTCCCCTCTCTTCTCCTCTCCTCTCCTCTCCTCTCCTCTCCTCTCCTCTCCTCTCCTCTCCTCTCCTCTCCTCTCCTCTCCTCTCCTCTCCTCTCCTCTCCTCTCCTCTCCTCTCCTCTCCTCTCCTCTCCTCTCCTCTCCTGTCTCTCCTCTCCTCTCCTCTCCTCTCCTCTCCTCTCCTCTCCTCTCCTCTCCTCTCCTCTCCTCTCCTGTCTCTCCTCTCCTCTCCTCTCCTCTCCTCTCCTCTCCTGTCTCCTCTCCTCTCCTCTCCTCTCCTCTCCTCTCCTCTCCTCTCCTCTCCTCTCCTCTCCTCTCCTGTCTCCTCTCCTCTCCTCTCCTCTCCTCTCCTCTCCTCTCCTCTCCTCTCCTCTCCTCTCCTCTCCTCTCCTCTCCTCTCCTCTCCTGTCTCTCCTCTCCTCTCCTCTCCTCTCCTCTCCTCTCCTCTCCTGTCTCCTCTCCTCTCCTCTCCTCTCCTCTCCTCTCCTCTCCTCTCCTCTCCTCTCCTCTCCTCTCCTCTCCTCTCCTGTCTCCTCTCCTCTCCTCTCCTCTCCTCTCCTCTCCTCTCCTCTCCTCTCCTCTCCTCTCCTCTCCTCTCCTCTCCTCTCCTCTCCTCTCCTCTCCTCTCCTGTCTCTCCTCTCCTCTCCTGTCTCTCCTCTCCTCTCCTCTCCTCTCCTCTCCTCTCCTCTCCTCTCCTCTCCTCTCCTCTCCTCTCCTCTCCTCTCCTCTCCTCTCCTCTCCTCTCCTCTCTTCTCCTCTCCTCTCCTGGTCTCCATTTTTTGTGAATATGTGGTGGATATACTTGTTAATATGGGTGTGTATATACATGTGTGAGGGTACATGTGAATAGAGGTGTTCAGTTCTTTGGAGACATGTTTTTTCATTGAAACTGAAGCACATCAATTTTTGTAGATAGACTGGCCAATGAATTTTAAAGGTCTACCTGTCCGTGTATTCCAGGTCTGTGGTTACAAAAGCTTGCTGCCAACTGTGTCTTTTACATGTTCTGTGGATTCAAACCCAGGTCCCCATGAGTTGACTCAGTTACTGACTGAGTCAACTTTCAATCCCTGAGCATTTCTTTGACCCCTTTTAAATTGCCTAGATACTCCCCAAAACAGGGATGGAATGAGTTTATCTAATTTTATATTCTTTAAATAGGAATTTAATTATATAGGCTTAATTACTTAAAAGCTAAACAATGTTTTTTTTGTTGACACAGAGAACAACCTTTCAGAAGTTAAATAATTGATTTATTATATTAATTTGGTCTAGGAATCAATTATTGATTATTTTATTTTCTAGTTACAGTGATTTGCTGACAAACTCCATTTAGGAAAGAAGGGATTCATTTTAGTTTTATAAACAATAATTGCAGGAAGTCAAAGCAGCACAGACCTGAAGCAGATAATCATGTATATCTATAGTCAAGAGCAGACAGCAGTAACTTAGTGCTGACATGCCAGTGCTCAGATTATTTTCTTTACTCTTACACAGTCTCAGGTCTTCTCCCTAGGGAGTGGTGCTACCCATGGTGGGCATGCCTTTGCCCTTCAATTAATTTAACCAAAATAATTCCCCACAGATAATTGTAGAGTTTTTTCTCCCAGGTAATTGCAAGTTTTGACAAATTGATGGTTAGTAATAATCATCAGTTAGCTAATAGTAGATAATTTATCTGAACATATTCTTTATTAAGAATTTTAAATACAATGAAATATAATAATATCCCATTCCTGTCCCCATCCCTTCATGTTATCCACAGCCCTTCCTTTTAACAATTTCATATCTTTCCTTTTTTTGAGACAGGTTTCATTATGTAATAATGTCTGGTCTGTAACTCAAAAATCCACCCATGTCTGCCTACCTATGGAAGTGCTAGGATTAAATGCATATTTATTATTTAATTATTTTTATTTTTGATAATCTATTCAGTCAAGCCAGAGCTACCCAAATGTATAGAAATGTGTACTAATCAAAGCTGGATGATCTATTTTTAAAAACAGAAATTTTCCTTGGCTTAAAAGATTAATATAAAATGAAGAGGCTGCATCTTTTTCCCCTAAAAGTGATTAACATTAAAACTAAATTGAGATTTTTGGACATCTGCTAATTTCTTCAGAAAACTATGCAACTCTTATGATTTGATTTATTCTCATTACCTCTTTCTTGAGGAACATTAAATGACTGACAGAAACTCATAAACTTTTTATTGGGTTTAAAAGTATCTATATTTGCCAAAATGAAACCTTAACCTTTATAGTTTATCCAATAATGATACAGAACTTTGTTATACACAAAGCAGTTCTTTTCATAGTGTCATTCTGCTTATAACCTGAAATAAAGTTCTGGAAACATTACAAATATTTGTATCAAATTTGCTTACAAGTATTGCCCCCAAATGGGAACAATTTTAATATAGAGTCATCCAGTCCCTTACTTACTATTCCAATGCATTTTTTAAAATATAATTTCCTTCTATTTTGAACCAAAGATACATTTGGGAAGGTGAATGTTTACACATCTCGTTGTCCACATGTGGCTTTCACTGACTATCATTCACATCTCAGTTATAATAGCCTCAAGGACAAAGATTCAAGCTTTCTACCTAGCAGAAATAGAATCCAGTTCTACACCACAGAAGCAACACATTCTCAGGAAAAGTAGTGAGTTCAATACAGCCAAGAAATAATAACACACAGGCCTTGGAAAATAGAAGCTGATATTTTTTCCAGCTACTAAGTTAATGTTGGATACAGCAATACATCCGCAGCCACCCTGGTCCCAACGGGTGATGGTCTCAAAAACAATTTGTCTTTGACTTAACTAGACATAGAGATTATACTCTAAAAATATTTTTATATCCATTGGCTGAGCATCAAATTATTTCAGTGATCTGCCAGAAGGGCAAAATGAAACAGACTTGCCCCATGATATCTTTTTAGACAATTAAGTCTATTTCTTTCCTCTGACCTCCACGGGTACCTCTTTCTCAGCATCCGTTTTAGTCACGCTGAAATGTCAGGAGTTTTATGCCATACGTCCACAAAACCTCCCAAAATAGATTGACTAAAAACCCAATGCTTTGTATAAATATCCTTGTCCTTATTTTGAAACGTGAGTTTTAAAATCCCACGAAGTTCTACTTTTTCATATATTCAGGGCCAAACTCTAGTAAGAGTTCATGCCTGAAAATACAAGGGTATATTTGTGGATTCTGGGCTTTTCGACTTCTTTAGTGGAACTTAATTTCATTCTATTAGTATGGTCCATGAAGAAGAGTTCTATTACATTAAATTATTTATTTATGAATCGAGTATTTCTGTCATCTCGCTCTCTTAATTCAAGGCTAATGTGATAAATTTGCCTCCTCTGCATCTATCTTTTCCTTTTAAATTATTATGGCCATTTTAAGTCAGGCATCATTTAAAGGGACTGGACCGAATAGCCATCAGCAAAGAAGGAAAAAAACTCTCCTGTTGTCTTGAATGTTATAATCAACCTTAGGGAAATAAACAATGAAAATTAACAGATTTTTAAAGACTTTCAAATAGAAACCAATGTAGGAATTTAAAAATAGGATAATGAGATAAATAACTACAGTGTTCCTGTCTACCATGCCCATAACATATATGTATTTAAAACAACTATCAAATAATATATCAACTAATATACAACATATTAATCAGTATAGTAATTAATGTATAACATATAAAATTACTATAAACATATCAATAAAATATATAGTATTGTCAGGAAAAAGCTTTCTATGTAAATTTAAGAATCAAAGTGAAATGAGAAGAGGAGATGAAGATGATGGGGTAAAGAGAGAGAGAGATGATAGAGGGATAAAAGGGGAGAGATGGGGAAAGAAAAGGAGGAAGAGGAGAGGCAGTGGAGCATCAGGAAGGGAGTAGTCCAAGTGGAAGGAATAGTGATACAGTGGTAGAGAGACTGCGATGAAATCAGCCAATGAGAGGCCAGGCTTGGGAGGATGAAGGTGGGGTCGAAACAGGAAGAGGGAACAGTTGTACAAAGCAGATTCTGCTTGGAAGGATGAAAACTTACTCTGTGAGGCTGAGTTCATGAAAAGGACACAGGGAGTGATGTTCTGTGTTTGATAACCTCTTTGATTTAATTTTAACATTAGCAAATAAAGATACTTATTGATCATGTAGCATCATTTGATATCAAATGGGCTTAAGGTTCCAATTATCTTTGTTTGCTAATATTAAAATTAAATCAAAACTAGAAGAGTTCCTTAGAATACTACTCTTCTAGTTCTAGCCTTCATGTGCTGATATCTGACCTGTACACACAGTTTATTGATTATAAAGAGACAATAGGTAATTTATAAGAAATCCATAATATACATTTGACTTCAAAAAGTAATAAGGTCAACAGCTAACAAAAAGGCCTCATGAGATTAAAAATTCAATGTACACAGATGGCCTACAGAATGGTGGCTAACCTTTGCCAGATATATATTCAGTACATAATATAGAGAATATACGAATAAGTTAAAAAACTAGGCAAGAAAACAGATATTCCAATAAAAAGGTATGCTATGGAACTAAACTCAGTTCTCAAAAGTAGAAATATAAATCACTAGTAAACACATTAAAATGAGTTCAGTACCCTCACCTAGTAGGACTATATAAATAAAATCTACTTGAGGTACAATATCACCCTAGTCTGCATGGCCAACATCAAGAAAACAAATGACAACAAGGGCTGGTGAGGACATGAGGAAAAAGATCTCTTATTCACAATAAGTGGGAGTGTAAATTGATACTGTCACTATGCATATATGGGTGAAGATTTCTCAACAAGCTTATAATAGAGTACTCATATGATCCAGCTATATTATTACTGGTCATATATGCAAAGGAATCTATATTCTCTAACAAAAATATCACATTATATGTATGTGTGTGCTCATATATATGTGTGTGTGTATATACACATATATATATTGCTACTCTATTTACAATAATTAGGAAATGGAATCTACCAGATGCTTATTAAAAAGTGAATGAATAATTAAAATATGGAATATGTACACAGGGATGTTTTATAATTTATATAATATATACAATTTGCAGGTAAATGGATGGAGTTGAAAAGTATACTGAGGTTACACGTATGCACAAAAGACAAATATTATATGTTCTCTCTTAAAAGAGCATCTTAGCTTCCAATGTTTACATGTTTATTTGCTAGAGAATGAATGTGAGTGGGCTGAGAGCCCAGAAATGAGACCCACAGCAGATTAAAAAAAAAGGCTCTGGGGAAGAGGGGAGGGTAACAAATAAGTATAAAAGTAGAAGGAGAAATAGTAAGAGAGATACAGAGGAGACAGGGATGAAGAATGGCTTTCAAACTATCATGGAATCATGACCAGAGGCATGAAGGAGGGAGACTACAGCCCGTACTGGTGAGCTGGTATACTGGGTCTGTAGTAAGTGACTGGGAACCAACAGGAGGCAGACAGTCCTAAATGAAAACACTGATTGTGAAACCAATGGGAGCATAAGCTATTGGTGTTCTGCAGCCATACCACTCCTGGGCATATACCCAGAAGATTCCCCAGCATGCAATAAGGATACATGCTCCACTATGTTCATAGCAGCCTTATTTATAATAGCCAGGAGCTGGAAAGAACCCAGATGTCCCTCAACGGAAGAATGGATACAAAAAATGTGGTATATATACACAATGGAATACTACTATTCAGCCATTAGAAACAATGGATTCATGAAATTCTTAGAGAAATGGATGGAGCTGGAGAACATCATACTAAATGAGGTGACCCAGTCTCAAAAGAATACCCATGGTATGCACTCACTGATAAGTGGATATTAGCCTAGAATCTTGGGACACCAAAGACACAATCCACATACCAAATGATGTCCGACAAGAAGGAAGGAGTGGACCCTGGTTCTGGAAAGGCTCAAAGCATCAGTGTAGGGGAATACCAGAACAGGGATGTGGGAAGGGGTGGATGGGGGAACACGGGGAGAGAAAGGGGCATGTGGGACCTTTGGGGGACAGGGAACCAGGAGAGGGAAATGAAATGTAAATACAGAATATATCCAATTTAAAAAAAAGAAACCAAATGGGAATCATGGTTTACCGACCTAAGGAAGTTGAAATAATGCCTTTAATTTGTTTTGCATACCTGTTTTCCACAGTGCTTGCTCCTGTTTGCTGGGTAAAGTAAACTTAAACTCAGTGGCTTTCTTAATTCTCCTCCTCCTTCTTGTGTCCACCTTCCTTGCTTTATCTGTGGTTTGTTTGTAAAGATCCTTATGCTTCCTTAAGGCAGATTTTTATCTTTATATTTTCTTACTGTGTCAAACTGTAATATTTAGATATGGAAACAGAACTTTCGAAGTCATCTTGTCTGATTTGTACTCAGGAATCACTCGGTGAAAGTTTGCATGGTTATATCATGTGCTATTTACTTGGTTTTATATAAGGCAACCTATTTTATAGTCAAGCAACTAAAATCTCTAAGATGTTGTAGAGTGGATCTCTATCCCTTCTAATGTCCCAGCTTCATCTTTTAGGTCAGTGGCTCTCAACCTTCCTAACACTGTGACCTTTTAATACTGTTCCTCATGTTGTGACTCCCCCATCATAAAAATTAATTTTATTGCTACTTCATAATTGTAATATTACTACTGTTATGAATTATAATATGAGTATCTGATATGTAGTATATCTGACATGTGGCCCCCATGAAAGGGTCTTGAACCCACAGAGGTGTTGTAACCCTAGCTTGAGGCAGAATAAATATTATTTATTCTGTGAAGTTATCTTTCACATATTTAAAAAACTCTGCTGTTCCTATTTTATGGCTTTTCTAGTTAAATGCCCACAATTTCCATCTTTGAGTTGCAGGGGACTATTGCACATCAAGCCAAGGGTCAAGTGCATGCCAAGCACACACTTGGCCATCATCCCCTTATTCCTCATCTTCTTAAGTCTTTTCTCATATGACATAGATTCAAATTATCCCATTAATTCTGTTTACTTTTCTCTGGATATGAATAGTTCTCCAGTTGATGACTGGTGCCCAGAATTAAGCATAATGCCATATGTATTCTGGTGTCCTATGGCCTGCAGGATAGGCAAGGGCATCTCCATGCTCATATAGGTTCAATAGTGTAAAATCTAGAGGGTTTATTTAGAGCATACATATGCAGAGAGAGAGCCAGAATCTTCTTCTCCCATGAGGACATAGCACTTACTTAACTAAGCTGAACTCAAGTCAGGAGTGTGGTATATGTCACCTTTCCCCAGCATACACCCAGATAGGACAGAAACAGAAACATCCTGATGTTTTGACACTGTAACCAGTTGTTGGCAAAATATAGATAATGGGTACTGCTGCTATGGATAATTTACTTATCTCTCTCTCAGACACAGGTCAATAAAGACGAGGCAGATTGGATCAGGACATAACTTCTATTCGATATGAATTGTTGTACATGATAAAAACTCAACAATGCTTTCTATTTCGGCTGGGAAGAGATGCATTGTGGGCAGGGAGGGTACTTTGATTGCGGTGGTGTCTGAGAGGATACAGATCTCCCAGAGGCTTCTGAACCGGTTAGGTTTAAGTGCTAGAGATCTTCCTGATGTTGTTCCTGATGTTGTTTTCCATCTATTCAGGGAAGACAACCCGGCTGTGTTTCCTCCTCCGAATGCTCTTAATTAAACAGTGGAGCTGAAAGCACTCACACATGGTGGTAGGCAGGAGGTACCCACTACCAGACATCAGACAGACTGAAGACAATATAAAGTCCAAAGAAAAATGTCTCCATCAGCCCACAGTGGCTCTGTTCTAATGCCAAGCATGTGGAAAAGAACAAAAGAAAAAAAATCAAGAAAACAGTAGATGCTTCCAAATCATAGTCGTTTGGCAGAGCAGATTCAACACTGACTGAATGCTTAGCTTGTGAGGGAGCCCCAGCCTCCTGTAGATAGCCATAATCAATGCAAGCCTGGGCCAGGAATAGAACCACGACTTCCTGATTCTGAATTCAAGGCGCTAGCCCAGACACTGTCTTCAGTTTCATATGCCTCTTCCTGGCTCTTCTGGGCCACTGATACTCCTCGAGCACCCATAAAAGAAAGGGACTTTTCAGCAATAGTCTTGGCTCTGTCTCACCCTGCAGTATTTGATCTGCAGCCAGCTGGAGTAGTATGGAATCTCATATTAGTGGTATATGTTTCATTTGATAATAAATTCCTCTTTCTAGACTTTCCTTTCTTAAAATAATATCCTGTTTAAAGAAGTAGAAAGTTATTTAATCCTGTTTTTTTTTTTTCTTTTTCCTTTTGGGAGCAGTGAAGATTTTCATATGAAATGACAGTCAGAAGTTGAAGATAATGTAATTCTCCTCTGTCAGCATTTCCAGGCAAGTTAAGAATGACAGCTTTAATTTTCGTTTTGTTTTTCAGTAGGAAATGTTGGTCGACTGTGAGGAAGTAAAGGAAAACCTTTCCTACTTGCCAGCATACTCTGTTCAATTCCCAGTTCTTTGTGTAGTGTCTTTAATAACATATGTGCCAAAATCATTATGCTGATAGGTGACTGGGAAGGACTAAGAACTTTGCCATTTAAGGATAACATCAGGAAACTAGGTGTGGTAGTCTAACCTGGAATCCAAGCACTTAGGAGTCAACGGCAGATGTGTTGACAGTTTCAGGCCAACTGGGCCATACTTGCAAGTTCACCCCCAAATAGGCTTACATAGTGAGAATTTGTCAGGAACCAAGCAAATTAACCAACCAACCAACCAAACAAACAAACAAACAAACAACCAATCAAACAACCAATCAAACAACCAACTAACCAATGAACCAACCAAATTAACCAACCAACCAACCAATCAACCAACCAACCAACCAACCAACCAATCAACCAATGAACCAGCCAAATTAACCAACCAACCAACCAATCAACCAACCAACCAACCAACAGAAGCAAAGACACAAAGAAACTTATATTCCTGCATGGAATCTTTCAACTTACAAGCACTTAGTATAACATTATCTGAATTATATATTTCATATCATATATCATTATAACAATAATTATTATATTTATATACATTTATATAAATATATAATATATAATATAAATATATATTTTTATATTATACTTATATATTTATATATTATAATGATATTTCATATATCATTATATATCCATCTGGTATATCCTTAGTTTAA